>JASKGM010051181.1:1222-11249 GCA_034509205.1 Ceratonia siliqua
CAAACGGACTCTTGGCCATAGATACTTTGATACTATGTAAATGATTATATCATCCCAAAAGCTTCAAGTTATTAAATAAAGACAAAATAGTTCTATTATAATTTTTAACATACTTTAATTGTATTTTTAATTCCAGAGCTTAATATTAGTAATGCAATTGCATGTTTGTTAACAAGAATTTTTTCTATATCAAAATTTTAACTACTTTACATATTGTAATTTTTATTTTTGTATATAAGAATATGTAATATATATATATATATATAAACAAAATATTAATATATTTTTTGAGCATGTGTACATATATTATATAATATATTTTTATTATGTATTATTTAAAAATTATTTTAATATAATTGTTACGTTATTTGGTTGAATTGGTTGACTTGTGATTTAACAGTCTATTTGGGTGATAGTTTGGACTGATTTCAACAACACTAATTTTTTATTCAATTGTGAGTAAATTTAGAGGGTAAGTATTAGACCAAAACATTTAAACTTTTCATAAAAATTAACTTAATGTGATTTAGCATTATTACCAAAACGCTTTTGGAGTTGGAATAGACCCAGAACTGAACATTTGCCTTACCTGAGAAGGGGTGGATGAAGTTTAGCGTAGAACTCTCAATGAATTTTGTAGTTAAGTGATATTGAAGCTATTTTTAAGACTTGAGTTTATAAGATAAATTCTTCCTCGGAGTCAATTAAACAAACAAAAAAAGTTCAGCATAGAATTCTAATGCGTTGGGCATGGTGAGGTGGTGAGAGATTGCTGTGGATTGTGGTTTGGGAGGATTTCAAGTTTGTGGGGACATTGGTTACTTCTAGTATGATTTAGGAGGATTTCATAAATTTTAAATTGTATAAAATACTACATAATATTATCTTATATCTCTTAATATCTTAAATGATGTTAAGCATTTTAAATATTAATGTACTAAATAGTAATGCAAATATTTTTAATGTCCTAACATTCAAAATACTATAATAAAGATGATGGTATACCAAAAAAAACTCTCTAGTGACTTAGAACTCAACTTTCTGATAAATGACCATTATGTTAAAATCTCATAATAATGCCAATAGTCTGAGTTTAACAGCATGGCTCCTAGTCTTAAGTAGACTTTGATGTCAGGTTTGATCCTCTCCATTTTCTCACCCCACCATTATTCATTTCACAAATTTTCAGCTGTAACCAATAAAAATCTCATAATAATGGTCTTGTTTATGAAATTTAAACCTAAGAATTTGAAGATCGGAAAACTCCTGGTTTTATTTTACATGCAGTGTAAGACTATGGGCACCCATTATAGACCATAATCCATATCCCATCCGATATTTTGACACCGATTTCTTTTGCATTTACTTATATTTAGATCTGATATATTCTCTCCTCCTCTGCTACATCATATGCCCCTTCTCCTAAGGTCCTAACTTCTACCCTTGTTCTTCACAATTAATAGTATTTCTCTCCCTCATCTTCGTGATAATACTAATCTTCTCTCCAAAGAAAGTTGCGGAACTTATAAAAAAGTAATGAACAGGCTTCACAAATATTTTACCTAGAAATCTCAAATCACAAAATTCTGCATATCTATTCCCTTCAATCTAATAAATCTCTAGTATGTCTTAATAACATTATGCCTAACATTAAACACCCCATTGGGAGAGAAAAAAAACAAAATTTATTTTGAGAACTACTAATATAAAGATTAACAGATATCTATTAATACAAGATTAAGAAAAAAAAACTAATGCTCGACTTTCAGCAGTGAAAACAAGCCCGAAGTACTTATGGAGTTGCAGAACGATTAGCAGCATTAAGAATGGGCATGCTCTCCTTCATTTAACTAATACTTCCTGTTTGATCAATCAAGGTGCCAACTTGATCTCCACATAATGCTCTTGAAACATTCCCAGGTTCAAGCAAGTTGAAGACTACAACTGAAGAGTGAATGTTTCAGACAAAAGGCAAATTTAATAGATTACATAGAAATGACAACACTGAGAAAAAACCAACCAGGAATTCCATTCTCTTCACAGTATGCTAGTGCCATCATGTCCATGGAGGTGACGCCCCTAGAAGCAACTTCCCTAAAGGAAATGTGATCCAGTGTTACATTATCACTGCCGGAGTGGCAGTCATAGACACCAGTGACATTAGTTCCTTTCAGAACTGCATCTGCATTAACTGGGAAAAAAAAAACAATAATAGTTGGAAGGGTGAGTGGGTAAACAACATTCACTCCAACTCCAGCATTCAATAAAGATGTGTCGAGAATGAAGAATAAAATTCTACAGTAAAAGAACACAACACATAGCATCCACGGATTGGTCACTTAATTGAACCAACATAGATACAACACAATTGAAACCAAGATGAGAAAGTTCCAGGGAAGGGTGTAAGGTCATACGCTCAGAAGCTCTCAGTGCTGCAGCTGTATCAGTGGTAAATAGTGGATTTCCAGTGCCAGCACCAACACCACCAAATATGACAACCCTTCCTTTCTCAAGATGTCGGATAGCTCGTTGCCTGCTATAAGGTTCAGCAACCTCTGGCACAGTGAATGCACTCTGAACACGTGCCTGAACACCCAGCTTCTCCAAAGCAGAATGAAGCAGAATTGAATTCATAACTGTTGCCATCATACTTTTTTACAGACAATAACCATATGGTCAGCATGAAAAGAATAACTGAAGACTAGGAAGAAAACAAAAATTTATTATTCCATTCTTGAAAAACTTTTGAGGTCACATTAGCAGAGATAATTAATTAATAATAGGATTCTAGAAGACAACCTACGAAAAGGAAAACTGGATGCCAATTTTCTATTACAACACACGCACACACACATGCAAGTATTGGATAAAATTCTGCTATTTACTAGTAATCACCATCTGATAGTAATTTCTCAATCTCAGTCTAGTACTCCATACATTGCATTACAAAATGCAATCAATAAAAGTAACATATGATCGACTGCTATGAGCAAAATGTTATCAAAGCACATAAAATATTTACCCAATTTGGTAAGCCATAGGTCTATCCAACCCAGTAGAGGACACCCATGAATCTCCGCAGAAGAAGTTACGACCACCAACAACAATGGCCACCTGTTTATTGTATTAAAATTAAGCCTCTAGCAATGTTAAAAAACAAAACCACAGAAGAAAAAAGATTGTTCAATAACACCTAAAACATGGTGACTCGAGCAAAACATAGCAATAAAGAAGGTGAGGGAATACCTCCACCCCAAGGCGGCATGCTGTTGCCACTTCCCTAGCAATCTGCATTGCCACCTAATGATGGAAGGAAGCAGTTGAATTGCAGTTTCCAATTAAGAAGTCTCTAAGAGTAGGAAACAATCTATTCATTCAAAGATCCGAACAAGTCATTAAATGTCTAATAGGATCATGAACAAAATTGGCACCTTGGGATCAATACTTTGGCAGTTTCCAGCTAATGCAGAACCGCTGATTTTAAACACAACTCTATGCCATTTAAGATTTGCTGCTGGTTTTGGTTTCAGGTTGTTCACCATTGCAACATTGCTAGGTGTGCATCTGCCAATAGATGTATCAGTAACATCAGAGAAACATCCAAATACATGACATGAACAAGCTGATATAGAACAAACTGCTATAGAGTTCTTGGATAAGATGGATCATCAAAAGAAGTCAAGAAAATACATGATTCTGATTGTGTTTTAGTAAGGTACCTGTTATGTTGTTTCCTTAGCTATTTTATGTTATTGTATCCTGTGTGGTATTTATTTATTAGAGTTGCTGGTAGTCTGTCCCTGTTTTGTATTTCCAGTTAAGTATGCGGGCAATATAGTACTTTGCCTTTGTAAAATATTTGAAAACTGCTATCTGATGTAATTATTATTCGGACAGAATGAAATATTGAGATTGGCTATCTGCATCTACAGTATCTTTGACACTTCTGGAGCAACCCGTGAGGGTTCTTTGGCTGAATCACCTGCCTTGCCAGTGATATATGTTGGTAATCCTCTTGCGTTTGCAAGAAGGAGTGTTTTCGCTGCATTCTCTGTATCACAAGCATCCAATATAAACTATGAATCACATACACTACACAAAAGAAGTTTATGTCTGTGTTTGTTGTGTCCTGTGTCTCAGTGTCCATGCTTCTTAGCATATAAGCATTACATCGCTATGAACACTCTATAAAGGAGCGGTATGACCACCAGAACAGCTGAGTAAAATATTAGATCAAAACCTGAATTTTATGAAATTCCCTCTTTCTAACCATAAAATCTACAAAAACCCACAATCATAGAAGCTGTATCACCCAGAAAGAGTCTGCTCTGGAAACAACATTAGTTCATTCGAACTCAACATCCACAGCAGAATGCACAAAAAGCATAAGCATAATGCAATGCTAACAGAACAAACATGAGATTTAACGGGTACCTGTTCTTAGGGCGTTTAGCCATAGACAAGGAATTTGCTCCACCACCCTTCTCATCGTCTGACACCGTCTTCACAGTCAACGAATTCCCAACAATAACTTCGATCTTCTTAAACCAATGCCAGTGACTCGTGGTCATGCCGCCACTGCTTATTCTCTGAAGCTCGACCTTATACCTCTTCTTCAAATTATCAATCTTGTTCTTGCACTGCTCCACACTCTTATGCGATTTGCGCTTTCCATCAATGCCGCCGCCAACGCTGCACCTCTCGCTCACGGTTTCTGCTACCTCCTCCCAATCGCGTCCCCGCAGATTCCCGCGGTTCAGCTGGTTGAATTTCTCCGTATACGCGTCCAGTAGACAAGCGATGGCCGTGTCGCTCCATTCCTCACGGTCTTTCCGGTAATCGACCCGGTACGCCGCGTCGGTTCCCGAGTCATGATCGCCGCTCGTAACGCTGCCTCCGGCACAGGCAGCGGAGGATTTTAACTTCTTGTTATAATAATAAGCGCTGTCGGCGGCGGCGGCGGCAGAACGCTTCGAATTAGGGGTCGGGACTCCAGACTCGGATTTGTTCGGGTCGGAGGAATCGCCGCCGTCATCGTGAAAAGGTTGGGGATAGTAGTCCGCATGGGCGGACTCCCCGGCATCGGCGGAGGTCTGGACTCCGGTGGGGCTAGTGGAGGAAGAGGAAGGGAAGTGGCGCGTGTGCGCGTGGAGGTGAGGCTGCGAGTGGGGGTGGTGGGAAGGGGACTCGAGGAGGGGAAAGTCCTCAGTAGCCATAACAGAGAGAGCGGCAAATTAGGGTTTCAGAGAGGAGTGAACGGAGACGACGTCGTTAGCGGGAAGGTGACGGAACGTGGGATGACAAGGTGACGGAGTGAGGAAGAAGGTGGAGGGTGGTGGCGTTTTCGGAAGGGCGTGCCATGACGTCGTTGTAACGATTCCGTCATAACAAACGAACGTGTGGTTAAGGATTCGCCTGCTGTTTCATAAACAGTGAAACAGACGATGGAACCGACAACCCACAAAAGCCAAACAGAAAACCAGCTGTTATAACTTAGCCCAAATCAATAGGTTATTTTATTTTCCAAGAAAATTAGAAATTATATTCTTATGTTTGTGAAAATTATTTCTAATAATATTGAGTTAATAGAAATATTATTTTGATCATTGAAAATATTATTTAATTTAATATTTTATAAATGTTTATATTATCTTAAAATTTTTACAATATAATTTTGTTCTTATTTCATCGTTTTGTTTATCAGTTGTTTAAATCAATTTTAATAATATAAAATTAATAATGATATTATATTTTAATGAATCATTAATTTTTTATAGTTATTTCATTATACACACATATTTTTGCCACCCGTTTGGTTGAGTTGGGCATCATTAATTTTTAAGGAAATTATATCAATTTTTTTTTATATTTGTCTTATATTATACTCACACTGATTTTATTTTAAAAATTTATACAAATATTTTTATATTTTAAAAATAAGTTAATCTTAAATTTAATAACTAAAAGATATTAGAAAAATATCCTAAATATCTTTAAAAAATATGTAACAAGTGATAGTATTTTCTTTTTATATTATCTATAAATAAAATTGATATATATATATATATATATATATATATATATATAATATAAAATATTGGTTATTAAAGAAACTAGAATATAATTAAATAAAATGAATCTCTTTTATAATATTAATTATAAAACACAATTAAGACTTAAGTTTTGTGACTTTATATATTATGATCTCTATGAAACTTCTCAATCAATGACAACAGGTTTATCATTCAATTAAATACGCTATATGTTATTTTTTTAGGTACTTTATCCAATAACATTATTTGAGATTATATATATATATTTTAATGTTATTAAAATTTTATCAAGGAATTATAACAAACAATTTATAAATTTTGAATAGAAAAGAAGAAAATAATAGAAAATATTATTTTAGCAAATTTAAAAGGAGAAATGCAAAGGAAAAAAAGTTAAGTCTCTAATTATAAATAACTAAAATTTGATAATTTAAAAATTAAATTAAATACATAACATGTGATAGACAACATAAAAAAACTCACTTGTTACATATTTTTGGGACATTTAATTTTTTTTATTATGATTGTTCTCCTTTGATCATAATTTGAGTACCTCTCTTTTAATATCATCTTCATCTTTGTTAGGTATTGAATTTAGTAGTAAATTTTTTTAAAGTGTAAGTGAGTTTCTACCACTTGTTATATTTTTTTAGGGCATTTATGATATTTTCTTTTTTTTTTTAGTGATTGATTTTAGTAATAGCTTATTTTTAGAGTATGTTATGTCTCACTCTAGAGCACGTGACCGACGTAAAAAAATTACTATTTAGGTAATAACTTACCAGCTTACGAGACTCATGCATTTCATTCAACTAAACAAATTATGAGTTGGAAGATAAAAACAAACCCTCATTTAAACAAAATATTTGAAGTCAATTTTTAATAAAAATTTGGGCACAGTTTTTCCTAAAAGATTATCCCAAAATACAAATAATAAAATCAAATGTGAACAGGCCCACCATAAATCAAACGGCCTCCATGACCTTAACATTAATCAAATATAAATGTTTATCATGGACTGTTTGTCCTAATTACACATAAATCATTCAATTATAGTTACAGACTATGACACTTATCAAAATAATAAATAAAGAAAATCCCGTCTAGCATAGTCCACAATCCCAAAGTGTACTCTACTTCTATTTAGGATTTTCCTATCAAGTTAATGTGTAGGTTCAAAAGGTACGGGTAGAGCTGAAAATGGTTCACCATGAGCCTGATTTGAAAAATATTAGAATTTGAAGGAGTGAGTCACACTGACTCAGTAAATGGAAGAAATATTTACCAAGGGATGCATGAACTCTCAAATGTAATGTGTATTACCGTCAAAATTTATCATGATTAAGAATATTGTTTTAAATACATAAACAGTATAACAAAAGTATAATGACATTCATGTAATTCACGTTGCTTTGGGAAACAGATTAATCTGAATATTAGATAATAACAAAAAAAATAATTTTATGTTTTCACAAATGGAATTTAAAGTTTAAAATAATCCAATGAAATTCATCAAGCACCAAGTTTCATAATAATTTCATGGAAGAACCCAAACTGAGAACTAGTCATGCTCCAGAAAAAATAGCCTCAACTTGAGGGTCGACTCGATCCCTACTTCAAAAACTGCACTAACCGAAGGAGATATCCAATCAATTGCTTCCTTTCGTAACTTGACTTATCCGAAGAAACTATTCAATTCACATTAAGTTTTTCTGTTAAGAACTATACTCACTGACAAAAATTACCTTCTATCAGGAACTGCTCTCGAATGATAAAGGTTGTGACTTAGGTACACCTTGTGGTTCTACCATAACTCTATTACGGATCCCAGAACAATTTTTAAATCCAAATATGAAATCTTTTACAATTCAAACTTTCCCATGATTGCATAGGGAACAACTCATAATTTGGAAAAAAAATTAAATTCATGTATATATTTCACTTTATTCTAAATATCCCAAATCATGCTTAATTAACATAAATAAAACATAATATAAAATTTAACTTCATGCATCCAAGGGTAAGTAAATATCGACTCATCACACAAGTTTTAAGATAAGAGGTGATTATTACTAACTAATCTTCGCTTCAAGCCATATTTGTTTCTGAATGATTTGCGTCAAGTGTTTCTGTAATTATACCATTTACACGTATTACAATAGTATTCTATCATCTAGACCACTCCCTAAATGACCACTAGTTACTAACATAGAGTGTACATAACTGAGGGTCAATTGATTGCTTAGTAAGGTTAATGCCAAAAGGAGTTTAAAGTTTATAGAGGTTATGGTAACGTAACCAAAATGAAAATGGATATGCTAAGCATTAACAAGGAGTGGCAAATCCCAATATCTCAATGCAAGAATTTCTTGGAGTAAATAGGAAGTTTACAATAGCGAAGGAGAGTATTCATTAAGAACACATGAAATCCTTTTAAAACCAATGCCTTCAATTAAAATTTAACAAGACTAAAGAGCATATTCGAAACTTCAATTTGAAGCACTTATTGTTTTAAGTCTCACCACCCACAAAATTCCATAATGTAGTTTACACCAACATTAAAAATCAAAATAAGAGTGAAAAACATTCTTATTTATTATCATTTACTAGCGATGAATTTTTTGGAACGACAGAACTATCTCAAATTACTTTGGCTGCCCCAAATGCCTAAAGTGATAAACCAAATTCAGATTTTTATGCCCAAAAGAGACATACACGTTGCAAATAGAACAAAAGAATTTAGAAGATCTAATACCCCCGAAATGGAAGTGAAACCTCTAAACAAATTGGGCAAAATACTCAAAGATTCAGCCTCACACACAAAATACATGAAATCAACTTACAGCAAGGTGAGGAGGCTTTGAAGTCAAAATTATAGCAGCAGTTGGTGGCACCAATATAGACTCCTATGCACGCCACGATGGCTGGGAGTTTGGCTGGAAGGAGACAGTGGCTAAACGACAGTGGGGTGCCGGCGAGGAGGAGCTCGCGGGAGGGACAAAAACGAGAGACAAACTCTCGATGGATCAGGGTGCCGAAAATGAGAGATGAGGGAAATGGCTGGAGGTTCATCGGGTTAGGAGTTTGGAGAAGGATATCGAGGGACTAATATGTAATTTTACTAAAGTTTCTAATTTTCTTAATTGCTACTTAGTCCCTTTGCTATATATATATATATATATATATATATATATATATTGTTTTCAAATTTCAATTTGTTTATAATGGCATTACAAAGTATAAGGAAGATTTATGTAGATTTTTAAAATATAAGAGATTGATGTATTTTTATCTTAATTTTTCTTCCTTGGTTGTATACATGTAGTAAAATTGTCTTAGTTTTAGTTATAGTTTAAACTAATTATGCTATACAATGGTGTTTTATAAATTTATTTTTTTGTTTTAGTGCTTTACACAATTTTATCATGATGTCTTATAATGATAATTACTATTAATTCAAGAGTTTTATAAATGAAAATTACATCGGTTAACATGTATATCGATATTAATTGATCCATGAATATGGAAAAAAATCAATTGACATCAGTATAAGACTTGACATATTTACACGTTTCAATATCTTATTATAAAATGTGATTTTCATTTACTCAATTGTTCAATTAGAAATAATTATTATACTAATCTTTCATGTTAAATTAAAAAAAATCAAAAACTATAAAGCTTGCAATCAAATAGTTAATAAATTTTTTATTTCAAAATTATATTAACTGCAAATTTTATGATATTTTGATGTGATACAATAAATTTGAATTAATGTAAAATTTCATAAGTACGATATTTATGATACAGACTTTTAATCAACCGATTAATTTTTAAAGAAACTTATCTTATAAAAAGTGATTTTATGGTGTAATATTGACTTTAATTAATAAAGTTGTCAATGATTCCTTGTAAGGCTGTGTATTGTATATTCAATAATACCCAACTTGAAAATCCAGTGTCAAAGTGATTGA
>JASKGM010051192.1:0-19958 GCA_034509205.1 Ceratonia siliqua
GGAATAGGTTGCCCTGGAAAGCAAGTGTATTCCAAAATTAAATGTAAATACATTTTAAATATTAATAAATAAAGAGTTCATTTATGTAAGCTTTATTTTCTTGCTATTAAGGTTCCTAGATTCTAATAAACCAAGATACATTTGCATAAGAGTTATGCAAAAGGATATATGTGTCTTTGGATAAATATAAAATACTATTCACAGTTACTGAGTAGAGTTGGCCACTTTATTCAATAAAGACTGTAGTATTCGAATTATCTCCATAGAAAGAATGAGATTCTTTTCTAGGGAATCATGAATCTCAAATCATTGAAGCAGCAGACTTTAGGTAATGACACTATTAAATGAATTGGAGTCAACTGAGATATCAAGTTCAAGTTAATACCGTTGCTTTGAACTTAAACTCGTAGACATTGCATCTGCTAGTGGCAGAACCGAAATCCTGATGGATTACGGACTCGTGTTCATGACCATTGTGTGATATTGGCCAAGACTCTGTATATTGGGATCATTGTGAGAGTAAATATCTGGGAACATAAATCCAAGAAATGAAGTTCGTAACATTACATCACTTCTATTTATTTCTGGAAGACAAGTGACATATATGGGCCTAGTGAAATGATGAATTAGCTACTCATCATTTCAAGATAGTTTTAGAAAAGTTATAAAAGATTATCTGGTCACTTATCGGATGAAATCTGAGACCATGGGACAAAATTGACATAAGGGGTAAAACAATAATTTTACCTTGTGTCAATGGATGGTTACGAGTGTTCACAAATACTAGGTTTGCAAATTGGACAAATCAATGTTCAACATTGACTTCTCATAATTTTAGGAATTTTTAATAGTGCAATCATGAGTCTTTGGTGAAATGACTGCATAATTAATAAAATTATATTATCTTAATGAGATTAAAATAATCCCAAATTTATTGGAGCTTGAAATTCCTATGTCAAAATGGATTTCCCACCTAGCTTTGGAGAATTAAATCCAAATTAAATTAGAATAAATTTAAGATGAAGTTAATTGATAGCATTTTAGCATGTCTTTATTAAGATAATAATTGTCTTAATTTAGACAAAGAGTTATTATAGGACAAATGTTATCCTAATTATGCTTGAAAATGTGAGAAACATTTTTGTCACTAAAGAGACAAAAATAATTCTCACATTAGTTATAAAATTTAAACAATTGTTGTTTTAATTAGATAATAAAATTTTAAGAGAAATGTTTGTTTTAGTTAAAACAAGTATTGTCTCAATTAGGACACCTTTATCCTAGTAATTAATTTTGGTTTAACCACTTTAAATTAATATTTGAATTGTTCAAATATTTAATTTGAAGAAGTTGATTAAAATAAAATTAAATCTCCATTTAATTAGAAATTTTAGCTATATCATTTTATTGGGATAAAATTAATTTAATTATTTATTCTAATCTTGTCGCAAAGTTTGAATTGTTCAAACTTATAAGACAACCTCCTCCCCATGTGATGGGGAGGTTCAAGCCTAAAATGAAGAGAATTGATTTTGAAATGTTAAAATAAATTTCCTCCTAATTATCCTAGTGAATAAAGGATAAGAAATAAAAAAAAAAATTTCTTAAGTAACCTATATTCACTATAACACTAACTAAGTTAAAAAGATTTAATTAAATAAAATTCTTTATTTGAATTTCATGTTCAAGCATGACCAATTAGAAAGTCCAACATGTTTTATTTAAGAGCTAAATAAAATATGACTTTATCAAATGAATAATACAATTATTAATTGATAAATTAATTAGATAATTTGATTATCTATTCTCCCTAGTAGGTGTGTGGAATCCCTAGGTTTTAGGGAAAGATATTTTTGAATCCAAAGGAATGACCTAGGGTTAGGTTAGTATAAATATAACTTAACCGCGTCTCTCCTTGTTACCAAAAAAATTATAGAGAAAACACCTTGAAAGTGCCTTAAGTTTTTGAGAGAAAAACACTAAGAGCAAAAGTGAGTTTGGTTTGAGTACCTTCATAGTTTTCTACACACCATACTTGAAAGAAAATGGGAGGCTTTCTAATTTACTTTGAAAGCTATCAATTATTTTCTTACATCTTTTGTTTTATTCCAATCACTAAGCTTGTTTACTGTAAGTTTCATGGATTGGTACTTCTCAAAGAATAGGCGTTCCATGCACTTGGTTAGGAAATATATTACAAGATTAAAGTGATTACAAGAGGTATGTAAAATTATTAATTATTTTACTTCTCTTTCTAGCCGTGAGTTATTTGCCTATGTATTTTGTTTCTGTCTGTTTGCAAGCTTGAATGTTTTAAAAATTTTAAAGCCTATGCTTGTACCATAAACACTTAGGATAAACAACTAAATCCAATAGACATGAATAACAAGTGAAATACCCAAAAGCTATCAAACTACTATGAAAGGGGATAAGAAGTAATGTCTTATAACTGGTGTATCTCTTACAGTTCAAATTAAAATTTTCAAACATACTTGCTCTCAAATTTTCATAAGACTAAGTCTGGGAGTTCTCTTAGTAAACAACGTCCACTTATCTTAGTACAAATGTTAAATTTAAGTGTATGATAATTTCTTCAAAATGTTGCTTTAAAGAACCGGCATATACTTTGTTAGGGATGCTTCTGGATGCATGTTCAAAAATGCTTTTACCATACTTTTTTGTATTTTAGTTAACAATCTTCTCATATCAGATTTCATGTTGCTAACATCAATTAAAAGTGGCAAAATCTTACATTCAGCTAAACCCAAAAGAAATATTTCAATGCCCCAAACTCAAAGGTCACCTTAAAATATAGCATAATTTGCCTCAGTAGAATTTCACAAAACACCCAGAATGTATACATAAGAAACTAAAATATTTCAAGCTCAATACACAAATCAATAGAGAAATAGAATTCCCTGAACTAGGAACTCAAAATCAAGGAAACAAGAATGGGTTTGCTCACTTATGAAGCATGCACAATGATGTCTGTAAGGCATTATGGCAAGTTTGACAGAAAACAAAAATAGAAAGAAAGAAATAGGGAAGAGAGGAACTCTAGAACAACTGAGAACGAGTCTAGTGAGAATGGAACCAGTTGCAGCAAAAAAATAGACTAGCTCCTTACACAATGACAGCTTTCTATAGATGATCATTCAAAAAAAATAAGTGTATAAATGTGGCCGGAAATGAGCAATTCCTGCTAGATATTATGGATAAACATTACAGAACAATGAAGCTAAAATAAAAATCTAGATATTTTTTACTAAAAGATCTAGCATATGACCACATATTTGCTCTTTGGAAGGGGTATTACAAATTCTCACCTTTGTCAATTAGTCCAAGTTGTCAATATATAAATTAAAACTTTTATAAAGATCAAAGATTCAATTTTTTTTCAATTGAATAATTTACATTTTGTGATCAATCATACATAACTTAGAACAATTAAAATTCCATTGTGCTGTCAAAATAGTTCATAAAGTAAGAAAAAAAATTTATTCGATTAAATAAGAATGGTTTATTCTCACCTTAAGATTGTTTGGAAAATAATTAAAATTCCCTATGGACGATATTGTCCAAGAAATTACATGGGTGGTCCTTACAAGTTCCTTTGTGTGCTTGATTGATTGATGAAGATTCTTTCATGAGATTGCTTGATTTGTGACCCAAGGAAAATGACCTTTCTCCCATCACGCTTATCTTGAATATAATTTTCATTAGATCAGAAAATTCCTAGCACAACAACTCATTAGTTGACCCAAAACAATGTCATCCATATGTATTTTAACAATCAACATATCATGTTTTGCGGATTTAGTGAACAGGGTGGTATCAATTGCTGCTCTGGTGAAATCATTATTTATTAAGAATGTACTTAATCTTTCATACCATGCCCTTGTTTTAATCTATAAATAGCTTTAGTTAGTTTGGACACGTAATTACGAAACTCTACTTGCTCAAATCCAGGTGGTAGCTTAAAATATACTTCCTCATATAAAAACCATTTAAGAAAGCACTTTTAACATCCATTTGAAAGAATTTAAAACCCTTAAAGCAAGCAAATGCAAGTAACATTCTAATATACTCTAATCGACCAACAGGTGCAAGGTTTCATCATAATCGATACCTTGTTGCTGGTTATACCCTTGAGTAACCAACCTTGCCTTGTTTCTTACCACATTACTTGCTTCATCAAGTTTATTTCTGAACACCTATTTGGTGCCAATGAATGTATGATGTTATGGTGCATATACAAGGGTCTAGACTTTGTTCCTCTTGAACTGATTAAGTTATTCTTGCATGGCTAGTATCCAAGATTCATCTTCTAGACTTTCATTTATGCTTTTAGGCTCTATTTGAGATATAAAAGACATGTTGTTCATGCTTTTGTATAATGCTCTTGTTCTTACTCCATGTATGGATCTCCAATTATGAACTCCATTGGGTGTGCTAGAGTTTTTCTCCATTCTCTGGGAACTCTTGTAGAAGTTTCTGCTGACTGCTCAGTATCATGTCTAAAGTAATTTCTATATGTTGTTCTCTATTCTCATTGTATTGAGGGAGTTCTCCTTGAGTTTCAAGCTCATCATTTAGATTCAAAATATTCATATTGAGGGAAATTCCTTCACTATTTTCTTCTTCATTAGAAAATGCTATCTTTTGCTTACTCAAAGAAGAGAGGTTATATTCATAAAAAACAATATGATTGGTTTCTTCAACAATAAATGTTTTCTTGTTATAAACTCTGTATGTTTTGCTTAATGTAAAGTATCCAAGAAATATTCCATTATTAGTTCTAACATCAAATTTACCCATATTGTCTTTATCATTATTGAGGATAAAGCTTTTGCAACCAAAAGTGTGAAAATAGCCATCATTAGGTTTTCTTCCTTTCTATAACTTATAAGGGTTTTCTTTAATATGGGTCTTATCAAGTATCAATTTAAGATATAATAAGAAATGTTTATGGCTTTAACCTAAATATTTTTTGGAAGTTCATTATCACAAAGATTGTTCCTGTCACATCAAGAAAACTTATATTTTTCCTTTCCATAACTCCATTTTACTATTGAATTCTTAGGAAAAAAATTTGCGATCAATGCTAAGTTTTTCACAAAGATTTTCAAAAGATTTGTTCTCAAGTTCTCTTCCATGATCACTTATTATACTCTTGATAAGATCATCTTTTTCATTTTAAACTTTCTTGTAAAACTTTTCAAATGTATTGAAACTTTCATCTCTGTGAGCAGCAAAGAAAACCCAAGTAAATCTTGAGAAATCATCAACTGTGACTAAACCATATCTTTTTCCACCCAAGCTTTGTGTTCTTATGGAACCAAATAAATCCATATGCAAAAGATCTAAGGATTTTGAAGTGGAAACATTATCTTTGCTTTTGAAAGAAGATATAGTTTGTTTTCTATTTTGACAAGCTTCACAAACATGGTTTTTCTCAAATTTTATCTTTAGGTAAAACAACAACCAGATTTCTTTTTACAGGGTTAGAAATCAAATGCATGCTGGCATAACCAAGTCATTTGTGCCATAACCAGTTTTCATCAATGGTGGATGCAAGGAAATCAAATGATTTTAGAGAAAGATCTTCTAAATGCACAACATATACATTTTCTTGCCTTAGTTACGAGGACAAAATGTTGCCATCATGAGTGTAAAAAGCAATGCACTTTAATAACTCAAAGATTACCTTATGTCCTTTGTTACACAATTGACTTATATCCTTTGTGACATCACCTGTCATATGCCTTAACCAGCCACTGTCAAGATATCATTGCTCCTGCTTATATCTCGAGCTCAGGCATACCTGAAAGTAAATGTTCAACCAATCTTAGGTACCCAAACTACTTTAGGTCCTTGGGGGTTAGTGATTGACCCTTTAGGTACTAAGGTACCTTTAGGAACCCATACTTGCTTTACTTTTTTATAAGAATTTCTTCTAAGAGTACAACTTCTTATAATATTGACTAGTTTTACCACAGTAATAACAAGTCTTTCCATTCTTTGATTTTTTTTAGCTTTAAAGGAGTAAATTTTTGGTTTTCTCCTATTTCTAGTAGAAGAGTTCTTCTAACATTTTTCTGCATGAGATGAGTGGAAGCCTATACCAATTTTATCAAATGAGCTCTTTTGCATACTTAGCAATGTATCAAGTTTTTCTTAACTAGAATGAGTTTAGAAAGATCAATAGCTAAGATTATACTTTCTTTTTGAGAATTGCATTTTCAACTTCTAGTTCCTCATTTTTCATTTCTATAATATCATTTCTTTTCTTATGTTTTCTAATTCTGATGAGGTTGTATGGTGAGAATCCTTAAGAGTAGTGTATTTTATGCCTAACTTATTGTAATTTTCAAAAAGCAAGTTGAAAGCATCTTGTAGCTCATTAAAAGAGTAAAAAGTGCATGTAACCAAAATTGATATACTGGTTCATGATTATGAACTTTTCAAAATGAAAGACATTGAAAAGATAGAAGATATGTTCAGAAGGCTATCAAGCGTCATCCATGATCTAGATGCCTTGGGAAAAACCTACTCAAAGCACTTTTTCTAGCTAGCTCCTTATTGGAGTAGGTTTTTCCCATGGCATCTAGATCATGGATGATGCTTGATAGCCTTCTGAAAATATCTTCTATCTTTTCATTGTCTTTCATTATGAAAAGTTCATAATCATGAACTAGCATAACAATTATGGTTTCATGCCCTTCTGCAGTTCCTTCATAGGTTATTTGTGATTTCTCCCACATTTCTTTTTCTATTTTTGCATACTGATATCTTTTTGTATTCTTCAGCATTTACAACACAATACATAAGGTTGATTGCTTTAGCATTTGTCTCTACCATTCCACTCTTCTTTAAGTTTCTCCATGACAATGCCATGTTTTATTTTGGCAGGAATATATGGTTCATTCTCTATGACAAGCCAAACTTGATAATCAATAAATTGTATGAAGATCTTCATTCTTCTTTCCAGTAGGTATAATTGTTTTCATCAAAGAATGGTGGCCTGGTGGTGGAGTGTCCTTCTACCATGCTGCTTAAATTCATGTTGCTGTTAGAATCTTTACTCTAGGCTATTAAACTTGTAAATAGAGACCAAAGCTATGATATAAATTGTTAGGTCAAATATGGTTAAGCAACCAAGAAAGAGGGTTGAATTGGGTGCTCTGATATTTAAAACCTTTTTGAGCAAGTAGGAAAACTTTCATAAATGAGTAACCATAAGACTTGGTTGCTCCTTTTTCAAAGGCTTTGCAAACAAATTTTTAACTAAAAGATTCACACACTTGGTAATCAAACTGCATGTAAAAGATCTTTAAAATGATATGCTCAAAGAAAAAATTCACCAAATAATGTTTTTAAGTTAAAGTAAAGAATTGAACTCAATGTTGAAAGGCATTTTGAGTAACCAAATCATAAAATTGTGATCAAGTACAAATAAATGAGATGAGAGCAAGAGAGAATCACACCAAGATGTATAGTGATTTAAATTCAACAAATTTCAATCCTATGTCCACTCCTCAAGAAAAAATGAAGGGAATTTTCACTATAAGGGTAATAACAAATTACAGGAACAAGCTATCATGGATTTTACAACTAACACCCTAGTTAACCTACTTTTTCATTAAGTTTTTCCTAAGAGCCTAGCCAAACTCAATCACAAGCTCAAGCACTTACATCTTTTTACTACCACTTTCGGCAACCTCAGAACCATTAAATTTTTTCACTCGAACCTAGCAAAACTCTAGCATAGGCTGAAGCAATCTCAGCTTTTTACAAACCTCACTGAGCAACGTCCCATGCACTATATTTTTCACACATGTAATGTAACAAACCTCATACAATGGAGTTTTGGATAGAAACAAGTAGGCTCAAGCTCCCATAGGATAAACACACAAGTAACCCTTATGGAGATATGTTTTCCAACAAGTTTAAGCACAATATATATGTTTTCTTCTACATATATGTTCCCACGTATATCTTTGTTATGCTTTTTTGAATGCTACATATTTATACTTGTGGATGTGGCAAATTTTCTTCACTAGCCGTTGAGTTCATGATGGCTCTACAGCAAGTTCCACAGCTAATTGTAGCTTTGATTTTACAACTCCAAGCTTTATAGCTGTTGGATTTCATCTTTTTTTAATACGAATGCTCTATTTTTGAAACTTTGTTGTCTATACTGTGCTTTTTGATCAATTTACAAAGCTTATCTTCTAACTTTTGCAAGCTGCACAAGTAATCTATTAAATGGTAGATAATTGTCTTGTCATTGTGTAACTTTTAAATAAAATATAATACCCGAATTTTGACTTTTTGAAAAGGCTTTTAGAAGGTGTCTGCTCTTGTTGCAGCAAATCCATTTTGCCAAATACTTTTGTTTTAGATAAATGTTCCACTTTAAAAACCAGTTACAATGATCTCACAAAAATATTTTTTATTATTTAATTTTACTATTGCTTTGCTTGCTCTTTTCTTATGCGATGTTGCTTGCTCTCTTAAGAAATACTTCAGACAAGTATTTTTGTTTCTCTAGCTATTCTTTTTTACTTGAAAACATAATTGGTTCATCAAAATCATTTTGCTCATAATCGTTTCTGAAAAATTTGTTTTAAAGCTAGTAAATTACCAATAAACAATTTCCCTTTTCTTTTCTAATATTGCCCATCCAAAGATAATGAGAATGAGAGGTTGGATCTTGATGTAACTCATGAATTAGTTACTGCATCACCTCATCTTCCTACCATCCTTGATCGGTTAAATGCCAAAATTCAAAGGATACAATGGAAAGGGATAATTGAAGCAACTCCACTACTTACCGTTGAAAGTGCAAATACAACTACATTATCTTTACCCAGGGGTGTAAATGAGCCGAGCTTTGGTAGGCTCAGGCACGGCTCATTTAAGCTCATCTAAGATTATATAAATATAATAAATTGACTAAATGAGCGTATTGGAGTTCAATAAAAAAAAGTAAATGAGCTAAATGAGTTTAAGATAAACTTAATGACTTTACATGAACTATATATACACATACACACACACATACTTTTTTATTTTAAAATGAGTTGTTCATGGGACTATACAAGCTAAGCATCAAATTTTAAAGCTTGGCTCGTTTAATGAAATAGGTTTCATACTATGTTCAAGCTCATTCAATTAATAAATAAACCGAGATAGACCAAACTTTTATACAAGTAGAGCTCAAACTATTCATGAACAGTTCAATTCATTTATAAGTTATGTGCAAATTTTAGTACGCTCGCAAAGAAGTTTAATACCTAAAGATGTTGGAATGGGGTGGAAAGTTTTTGTTCATATAAATACTCTAAACTTTGTTGATAAGTGATGTGTAAATTTTAGTATACTCACAAGTATATAAATCACTAATAGCTTAATGATAAGTTTACCCCAAAGTCAATCTCTCAAGGAATAGTAGTAGTTTAACTTGAACTTAATTTGATTCCTATTCATCTAACAGTGTCAATACTTGAAGTCAACTACTTCAATGATTAGATATTCATCATTCCCTTATAGGAGATTCTCACTCCTTCAATGGAGGTAATATGGACATTGCAGTCTTAATTAAATAGAGTGACTAGCTTTGTTCAGTGACTGTGAACATTCTTTTATATTCATCCAATGAGACATATCTCCTTTTGCATAACCTTTATGAAAATGAATCTTGGTTCATTTAGAAT
The DNA here is from genome assembly GCA_034509205.1 of Ceratonia siliqua. Taxonomy (NCBI): domain Eukaryota; kingdom Viridiplantae; phylum Streptophyta; class Magnoliopsida; order Fabales; family Fabaceae; genus Ceratonia; species Ceratonia siliqua. The sequence continues at coordinate 9,720 of JASKGM010051192.1, forward strand.
CTTGGTTTCTTAATAGCTAAAACACAAAGCTTACATAAATAAATTCTTTATTTAATTATAAAATGTATTTACAGCATGTTCAGGAATAAACTTGCTTTCCAGGGCAACATATTCCTAACAGTTCTATTGTGCCCCACTTAACCACAGTTACCACACTTGAGCATGGACCCTTTTTAGGACATCTTATAAGGCTCTTTTCCTTCTTCCCTCACCCTTTTTAGAGTGTTGAATTTCATTTTAATTAGTGCTTGGCCTGTGCTCTTGTCCAGGAATGGGGTTAATATGACTCTCATTTGCCCTTAGGAATGTTGATTTGGTAAATAAGGGGTCCACATAGTTTTCTGGCCTACCGTTATCATGGACAAGAGCAAAACCACCCTTAGATCTCTTCAAAGTAAACAAAACAAAACAAAAGTAAATCAAATGAGGATATGCAAATTTTAATATGCTCACATGTGCACGAATCACTAATAGTGTAATGATAAGTTTACTCTGATGTTGATCTCTTGTAGAATTATAGTGATTTAAATTCTTATTTATTTATTTTTTAAATACTAAATTTAACAAACAATAAGGAAATAAAATAAATAAAAAAATAAAATAAAATCTTAAACACTCTAACGAAATTATTAAAAATGCTCAAAATAAATTAAACTTACTAAACTAGAGGAATGAAAAAAATAATAAATGAAACTCAATTAAATCCTATAAAACCTAATTGGAATTTATTTAATTAACCAATCTTGTATTGAAATATTAGGTGAACCAAACAAATATTCCTAAGATGAGATTATTGGTTTTTTCCACTAAGGCTAGAGAATCCAGATGATCACGAATAATTCTCACTTGCAATTTATCTAATTAATCTCCTTAAGCTAGGTCATTACTTAATTAATTGAATTAAGTACAAGGAAAAGCACACAACCATCTAAATTAAATCAAATCAATGAATTTAATATAAACTCTTGTTCAAGAGAGTTTAATTAAGTGTACAATCTGTCTAAAACCTAATTCTCAAATATCCACTTTAATCATAAATAATATAAGGCCATTCCATAATTATGATCAGAAATAATCTCAAACTTACATTAAGCGCAATCCATCAAAATATTCAATACAATCATGGTAGCTAAGCTAAACTCCTACAATATGTTTAGCCTTCATAATTAAATTCAAATCAATGAACTCAAATACAATAATTCCAAACACATTGCAAGGTAACAAAAATAAAATAAAAATAGAAACAAAAAAGGGGAAACATAATAAAGGAAAAGAAAGAAAAGGAAAGTGATCCCCTTTCATGGCTGTAACATCTATGAGAGGGATAATGGTGGCCGACAATGCTTGATGACAACGATGGCGAGGTGAAGACATGATGATGACACTGGATAATGGTCAGAGAGGAAGATGATGGTGGGTTGCAAGGTGACAGTTATACGAGAGGGTGAACGAGAGAGGATAAAGGAAAATGGTGGTTGACAAAGAAGAAAGCCAAGAGGGAGAAGGAGATCTTCTCACCTCGTTTTGGTCAACGACATTGAAGAAGAGAGCTCCAATTTGAAATGATCTTGCAATCTGCCTTCTTGAGAAATTTATAGGGAGAAGGAGGTTGATGGAGGGGAGTCACCTCTTGCTATTCTTTGCTTCCCCTATCACGTCATTCTTCCTTTCTCTATAATTAAGGCTTTTTCTCCTCTCTCTTTTTTTTTTTGTTATCTCTTCAAATCTTTTCTTCAGTACCTCCTGCAAGTACCAAAAAGAAACTCAAAGTATCATAATTCCAAAATAAAACACATAAAAAAATGCTAAAAACATAACAAAAGACTAGAACAAATATTAGTTTATCAACGGCCATTCTCTTAAATCCACTACTTCTCGCCTACCCCAACAACTAAACCCTCAAAAGTCTTAAGAACCTCAATGTGGCAAATATGGTTCGTTACAATTAACTTATACTTCTTTATCTTTTCCATTATCCTAAGACAAATAGTTTGGTGGCTCACTGCCATTTCATCTATCTTGTTGTGAAATATTTTCATTAACATCCTCATTATCATCTCTAACATAGTAATTATTGGTTTATCCCTAGATGTTGGGAATAGGTTGCCCTAAAAAACAAGTTGTATTCCCCAATTTAATATAAATATATTTTAATATTAATAAATAAAGAGTTCATTTATGTAAACTTTATTTTCAAGCTATTAAGGTTTCTATATTATAATAAACCAAGAGACATTTGCATAAAAGTTATGCAAAAGGAAATATGTATATTTGGATGAATCTAAAATACTCTTCACTGTCAGTAAGTAGAGCTAGTCACTCTATTCAATAAAGACTGTAGTGTTTGGATTACCTCCATAGAAAGAATGTGATTCTTTTCTAAGGAAATGATGAATCTCAAATCATTAAAGTAGTAAACTTTAGGCAATGAAACTATTAAATGAATTGGAATCAAGTGAGATATCACGTTCAAGTTAATATCGTTGCTTTGAACTTAAACTCACACACATTGCATCCACTAGTGGCAAAACCGAAATCCTGATGGATTATGGACTCATGCTCATGACCATTGTAATCTTTGATGTACTATGGGCACAACTATTGTGTGACATTGGCTAAGATTTTATATGTTGGGATCATTATGGGAGTGAACATTTGAGAACATAAATCCAAGAAATGAAATTCGTAGCATCATATCACTTCTGGTGATTTCAGCAAGACAAGTGACATATCTAGGCCCAGTAAAATGATGAATTAGCTACTAATCATTTCAATCTAGTTTTAGAGAAGTTCTAAAAGATTATCTAGTCACTTATCAGCTGAAATCTAAGACCATGGGACAAAATTGACATAAGGGGTAAAATGATAATTTTACCTTTTGTCAATGGATGGTTACGAGGATTTACAAACACTAGGTTTACAAATTGAAAAAATCAATATTCAACATTGACTTCTCGTAATTTTAGGAATTATCAAGAGTGCAATCATGAGTTTTGGTGAAATGACTTTATAATTAATAAAATAAGATTATCTTAATGAGATTAAAATAATTCTAAATTTATTGAATCTTGAAATTCCTATGTTGAAATGGACTCCCCACCTAACTTTGGAGAATTCAATCCACATTAAATTGGAATAGATTTAAGATGAAATTAATTGATAGCATTTCAACTAATATCTTTATTAAGACAAAAGTTGTCTTAATTTAGATAAAGAGTTATTTTAGGACAAACGTTGTCCTAATCATGATTGAAAATGTTAGAAACATTTTTGTCACCAAAGAGAAAAAAATAACTCTCACATTAGTTGCTTAATTTTTTAAAAAGTGTTGTTTTAATTAAACAATAGAATTTTAAGACAAGTTTGTTTTAATTAAGATAAGGGTTATCTCAATTAGGACAACATTTGTATCTTAATAATTAATTTTGGTTTAATCACTTTAAATTAATATTTGAATTATTCAAATATTTAATTTAAAGAAGTTATTTAATTAGGAATTCTGCCTATTTCATTTTATTATGATAAAATTAATTTTAATTATTTATTATAATATTGTTGCAAAGTTTAAATTGTTCAAACTTGTAAGACTACCTCCTCCCCATGTGATGGAGAGGAGCATGCCCAAAAGGAGGGGAATTGATTCCCTCCTAATTATCCTAATTATTCTAATAAATAAATGATTAGAAATTAAAAGAATTTTAATTTTTTAGTAACCTACATTCACTAGAAGACAAACTAAGTAAAAGAGATTTAGTTAAATAAAATTCAATATATTCAAATATGACCATGTGGAGTTTTAGGCAATGATATTTTTGAATTCAAATATTCAATAACTAAGTTTTAGGGAATGATACTTTTGAATCCAAATGATTGACCTAGGGTTTGGTTTGTATAAATATAACCCTCTCTCCTTATGGCCGAAATTATAAGGGAGAAAATACCTTAAGAGCGCCTCAAGTTTTTGAGAGACAAACACTAACAGTAAAAGTGAGTTTTGGTTGACTACCTTCATAGAATTCTACATGCCATACTTGAAGGGAAAAGAAATGTTATATAATTTACTTTGAAAGCTATCAATTATTTTCTTTCATCCTTTGTTTATTCCAATCACTAAGCCTATTCACCATAGGTTTCGTGAATTGATACTTCCCAAAGAACAGGTAGTTATTGTACTTGGTTAGGAAGTATATTACAACATTAAAATGACTACAAGAGATATGTAAAATTCTTATATATTTTACTTCTCATTCTAACCGTGAGTTATTTGCCTATGCGTTTTGTTTCCGCCTATTTGTAAACTTGAATATTTTTAAAAAAATTTAAACCTATACTTGTAACATAAACACTTAGAATAAATAATTAGATCCAACACTAGCCACCTTATTGTAAGCATTGAAGGTTTCTGAAACACTGTTTAGTAGTGAATGACATTTTACCTTTGGATGGTGGGCATACTTGCACCATGAGCTTAGGACCAGTCTCTTCAACGAATTGTATGCATCAACATCTAAATTTTGAATCTTTGTCATGTAGTAATCAAAATTTGGTGCGTTCCCAAATAGAAACTTCAAACCTCAGCTACGAAGCCTAAATTTGATTGCTTTCCAACTGGGAGACTCACTAATATATCTTTGTTGTATAGTGGTAAGTATTTTGTGTTTATGAGCAAGGGTCATTTTCCCACATAGGATTAGGTTTAGTTGATTAATTACTAATGAAATTAATAAATCAAAACTTGAAATGTAAAAAGGGCTTTTATTGAGAACAAGGGCGCACTTAAAATAAAGGTGAAAGTAAATATAAGCAATATAACCAAAGAACACAACAAACAACAAGAAAATTAGAATAAGATGAGAAATATGGTCGAGGATTTACTCTTTAACATTGGACACCAGCAAGTGATCATAGACAATCACTTATTATAATTATAAACAGGACAATGTTCCCCACTCTTTATCCTGACTATTAACCATAGATAAAAACAAGCTTTGCTAGCCTAATCTTTTCTTAGTTTATTGGTAAATAGAAGAATGCTCCCTACTTACTCCCTATTCAATGAACAACCTAGAAAATATTTTTTAAATTTAATCCAATAAAAGCCTTAAAATGAGAAAGATAGGTTAATCTAGGCAACAATCTCAAATGCTTGAATTATTTAACCTATGTTATGCTCTACATCATAATTCTCACAGACTTGGCCATCCTTAATCACTACAATAAGAGACTCAAACTATTGCATATTCAATCCTTCATCCTAGCAATAAATGATTACCTAACTCATTTAGTTGGCCACCCAAACAAAACCAAGCAAAAAGCATGAACAAATTAAATAGAAGAACATAAACAACCATTCAAGATATGTTAGATAACATTATCAATGGATTTTATCACAAGATCATGTCCAAGGCCTTGAGTTGACCCTCAACCAAGGGAATTTAGCCTTCTAACATTAGAAAATTACCCAATACAACATTCAAATTCATGAAAATAATAAAAGATACAAGGAGAATGAAGAGAAAATGAAGAGAAAACTCTTTGAAGAACTCCACACAGATGAATCTTCTGTGAAATCACTCCCTTCAGCCTTCCTCTTGCTCTCCTCTTCTCTTATAAGCTTTCTCTCAACTTTCCCAAGTGTTAGAATAGTTAAATGAAGTTGGAGATTGTGTTTTTAAAGTGCTCGGCATGCCTAGGCACTGTAGTTCCTAGCTTGATTTTACGATTGGGGCATCAACACAGGGTGCTACGGCTCCCTCCACGACCTGGATAGCTTGGCGTCTCCTTCTAGGTACAGCAATGCCGTCTCAGGGTGCTGAACTCTCAGGTTTAGAGCTATTTTTCTTCACTTTTAAGCCCTGCAGCACCCAAGAATGGGCATTAGGGTGCTGGTACTTCTAACTTGGACCCAAAAATAAGCATTTTGAACTTTATTCCACATAGACTTGCTTCCAAATTATTTCAAAGCTTGTCTAACTTAAATCATTTCTTCTTATTATTAAATTTCCACTTCAAAACACCTACTAAACATGGCAAAATAAGCACTTATCATATGCCTCTAATTAGTATAGGCTCTAGTTGCATTTCACATCAAGTCCTTGAAAACTTTTCCCTTAAACTACATTTGAAATTGTTTTAAAGAGGCATAACACTAAATATATGATATGCATTAGGCATCAAATCTCTGAATGTTTTAATAAGTCCCTGAAGGTAACAATGTGAGTATAGTGTTAGTGTTTCCATAGTTAAAGGGGTTTACTTGCAAATGAACTCAAAATTTAGGGGGTTTATTTGCAAATAAAGTTATAGGGTTCTGTTGCAACTAAACTAAAGTTGAAATGGTCTGTTTGCAACTAAAGTTCAACAAATGATATAAACACATACCTTCTATTGGTCAAACATAGCCCATTTCCTCCACAAGTTCCAAATCCTCTAACAACAAAGTCGAGAAACCATCTCCAAGAATCCTTTTTTTCCACTTCGATAATTGCCCATGCAATAGGGAACATATTGTCATTGGCAAATTTGCCAATGGCACACAATAATTGTCGTGGAAACCTACCCTTCAAATGACATCCATCCAGATTTATAAAATGCCTACAAGCTGCGAAAAATCCCTTTTTACATGCATCCAAGCACAATATATTCTTTAAAATCTCCCACCATTTATTTTCAACATCATAGTGCTCCCAGGGTTCCATTTCCTAACTGTAATGTAATAACTCCATAGCATAGCAAACTGCTTGTTTTCATCCCCGTATATCATCTTCAAAGCCATTCTCTTAGCTTTGTATACCTTATGAATTGACATAAAAGCTTAGCAATCTTTTTGCATAGCACCCATTAGTTTTGTAAGGTCAAAATTATAACTATCTCTAAAAACTTCCATATATTTCTTTGCTGTCCACTCTATAATGATCTTAGTGTTCTAATACTATTTACCTCATTCATGTTTGTCATAAAAAGTCTTGATATGAAAACGCCTCCTATCACTACAAATTGTTGCCACTCTACTAGTCTCATTGTGCTTATATATGAAGCCATGACCTTTGTGAACATTCCATTCAATTAGTGTCTTCCTCAATGTGACAACAAAACCAAACCTCATTCCAACCTTTAGCTTTACATTTCCCCTCAAATATGTTTTCTCATTGGAATCCTTATACTTAGGAGGGTCATCTTCATGTGGAATATCACTACCATCAACACTCCTCAGGTCTTCACTATCAGTATACTGAAAATCATGATCACTTACATCTTCATTACCCACCCTTACATTTCTCCTACTGGTAGATACTTGACTATACATCCATTTGTTAACCTCATTATTTATCGTCTTCTTGATCCTATCAGTATCATATATATCTTCCCCTTCATCTATTGAACTGCTCTCAAAGTCTGACAACACTTCACTATCAGAGTTTATATAAACCTCACCCTCAACAGCACCCAAACCACCCTCACTTGCATCCTTCCAAGTTTCCACACCAGCACCCACAACAGCACCTACACTAGTCTCATCTATGGCCTCACCACCACCCACAGCAGCATATAAACCTGTAACTACATCACCATCACTTACAAACTCCCTCTCACCCATATCAACACCTAAACTTGTAACCTCCCCAATTTTATGTCTAACATCCACACCAGTATATACATCCCCAAACACACAAGCATCTTTCTTACCATCCAAAGCAACATTTATATTAGCCCCATTTAATCTCCACTAACCAAGCTAGCACTAATATCGTCTCCACAAAGTCAAATCTCATCTCCTCTCTACCACCAAAGTCAGGCATAATATCCTCTACACCACTGAAGCTAGCACCAACCTCATCTTAACATCCTTCTCTTCACCACTACTAACACTAACACCCACTTCCTTATTTTCCATAATGTCAGCCCATTCTACAATTCTCTCTAACACAGCATCTACATCACTATCATTGTTCCCCGCTACTTAAATAATTTCTTAGGCAATATTTTTCCCGGGAAATTTTATTTGCTCTAATCTATGTTGGGTTAAGAATGAACCATACTTATTTAATTGAGTAAAATTTTTCTCCACTTATATAAATTATTTTAACAGTATGATGGCAAATAAGAGAAGGTAAATCTTCATATGCTTGTGGTTTTAAGAAGAAAATATGTAAAAGTAAAATATTATAAGTAAAAGGATGATTTTGCCCTTGGGGTAAAGGTATGGGATAAGGGTAATTTAGTCATTACTCATTCATGAATTCTATATCCTCCCATGACCACGAGAACATTTTTAGTGCTACCGTCGCACTCAATACAGTGTGACGGTCTCTCACATAGGAAGGAGGGCCCACTAATTTGAAGTGGACCCATCCATCTCTTTTATGAGAGACCATTGCATTGTGTTAAGTGTGATGGTATCACTTAATATATTTTCATGACCACATGGCTGGCTATTCCATGATCAAAGATCTAGATTTGTATTTGTTTTAAATTACCTAAATGCCCTTGAATTTCAATTGTGATTAAGAGATGGATAGGGGCAATTTGGTCATTTTTTCCTTTTCCAAAATTATCGTCCAGATTTTTTATAGGATGCTTGGATATTTTTTCTAATAAACTCATAGCTATCTATTCCTTTCTTCTTCAAACTGACCAAGTTGCTCTTTTTCTTTGCAACTATCATCATTTTCCATTCCCTCTTTCAATAAAAGTTACAACTCTTGGTTTGTTCCTCACCTTCATATTCTTTCAACTACAAGCTCACCTGTAGTAACCTAGAGCTGGTTGTAACATTATAGCAGCTTCCAACCACCAGTTTTTAGATGAGGAATTTTGTACCTTTCAGTTTACTGTTGTAGAAAAACATGTACTTAATAGCTCCTCGATGTTTATGAGTTGTGGTGCTCCATGTCCATAAAGTTTTATCAATCGAGACCTTGATGGCTGGGTCTTGGTTTCTTTTGCCCTCCATCATCTAAACCCTCCAAGAAACCAGCTATTGATGCTCTATTTTCTCAGCTAACCAACACTCCTTCTTGTGTATGATGTGAAAAAAGGAAGCTTGAGGTGTGGTTGTGAGTGGTCCTTCCTCCAAAGCTATTTTGTTGCTAAATTTGAAATTTTTAGGTAAGGGGATTTTTGGTGACAACCTCACACTAGAATATTGGTTTAAGATACTCTTAAGGTGTTTGCTAAATTGATTCAGAGATTGCTTAGCTCTAGTCCTGGGTTTAAGTAAAAATTATTTTGTAGTATTGATTCCAATTCTTGGTTATGATTATCAGAAGAGAAGAAATTCACAAGAAACGTCCTCTAGGTTTTCAACCTCAAGTGGACTTCCAAGTGTCAAGGGCAACTTGGACTAGTTAGGTGTGAGCAAATCTTCAAATAAGAATTAAATTGATGCATCTTATATACTATGTTATATCCTTTTCTATTAAATTTGAAGTCTTCCAAATTTATACGTGTGTTTAATTATATAATTGTGGACTATTTGCCAAATGAAGAAATTATTGTATAATTAGTTCAGAGTAATTAGTAATTTTAGTATGATATATTACTTTTAAATTCTCACTTGATAATTTCTATGCTTGAGAAGTATTGAGGTCTCTAGAATGTGATAAGAGTATCCTTGAAGAGTTATAGTTACTAATTTAAGTAATTGGACACTCATATGAATATGTATACTACAGTCTTAAATAAATTACAAGAATTTGTTTCGCTATAGCCTCATGTTGTGGACTATAATTCATGGTCATAAGTGTTTTGTTAGGTTGATTTGATGAATATTGTTTCTTAATAATGTCATATCTCTAGAGCTCCTTTACTAATAAGAAAATTCCCATTTCTCCTTGGGCTCTTACAAACTATTTCTAAGTAACCACTAAGGTTTTTCTTGGTCAACCAAAAACAATCACAATTCATTATATGTTTCCTTCAATTTCATACTACCAAATAAGTAGTGAAAGAACTCATAATGAGTATACTCCCTTCAAGGTTAAATGTATAATAGTCAATAATAGCCTTTAAGGATGCCACTTGGTGCTAAGCTAAAATCATGGGTTAAAATTATGCCCCTTTGATTTTTTTTTTAAGGTATAAAGTTACTAAGCTCTTATCCCATTAGTGTATAAAAAGAGTAAATATAATGATCTCGGTTTATGAAATTTCATGATATTTAAATGTTTGGAAATTCATAGGTTGGACAAAGAAATTGTCTTGGGTACCTTGTGAACATTTTAGAAAGTAAAGTTTACT
>JASKGM010051213.1:4472-19954 GCA_034509205.1 Ceratonia siliqua
CTTGCAATAACTTCAAAATGTTCCATTTCTTAATGGGTTACACTGGCGCTGGATTGTTGGCTTTAAAGAGGGTAAATCAATCTCTAATAATGTTTTCTCACTGCCCCTCTTGTCTTTTGATTTTTTTTTTCTCAAGAAAAAATATGAAGATAATATAATTTTTAAAAATTTCAATCACCTACTCTTCCCTTCTTATTATAAATGGTGTAGAAATGCTCTTGTGCCATTCATGTGATCTAAATAGGCAGGTAGCTAGGTTGTCCAAGAGACTTAAATTTTTTATATGTATACTGTATCATCATTGTTTTCAAATTGTGCTAACATAAATGGACTTCACTTGATCATTCATCTTCTTCACTTGGACTTGCATATTTATTAATTCATCTTTTTGCAGGTTAGAAGCTTTTAGTTAACAAATCCTAAAAGGTGCTGTTCTGTGATTTGCTAAACAATCATACCAAATGCCAAGATCAAGGTCTGATAACCTTATCTATCAGCAGTATAAAGCTCTACTTTGATTTCTGTTCCTAAATTTGTGTCCCAATGCCCAGATATTACATTTTATGTACTGGTTGTCTGATTACTAAGAATGTTAATCTCAATACCTTTTTCTGTATTCCTTCTTCATCAACAAAGCGATGCTTGTCATCAATTAGTACTGCTTAAGGGTATCCCTGCCTCATTTCAGAGTTGGTTGTGGTTGATTTGTCTATAGGGCCAGAAGCTGTAATTACCCCTTTTAGACTATGTGCACTGATTGGAGTTTTTTCCTTCTGATTCAGTACTTAATCAAAGGATGATGGTTCAGATCACCATTGTGATTTGTGAAGATTGATAGACCTAGTGGCACTTCTAGAAGTAGCTCAAGGTGTTCTATACTATAGTATCTCTTTGACAAGGGTTCAATACTACTACATACTATTTGTTCAGTGCTTCCTTCTACTTTTGTATACAATGATAGTAACTTGATCTCCATGCTAGTAATTACATTATATACTGTCTATATGGAAAATATATAGTTTTTATAAGACTTAATTATTTTATGGTGCCTCTAGAAACCAAGGTTGTTAAGATCTCAGTTTTAATTGTAAGATACCTGAAGAAAACAATCTCGATCCTACTCAGAATCGTTTTCTCTCAGGATTGTGATCCAGGTCATGCAATCCTACGATCTTACGATCCTGTATGATCCTAGAAGATGCTATTTTTTTAATTTTAATTTTCATGCCAGAACATTGAATTTTGGTTTGAGTGTGGAAGAAAATCCACAATCGAACCTCGATCCTACTCAGAATCGTTTTCTCTCAGGATTGTGATCCAGGTCATGCAATCCTACGATCTTATGATCCTGTGCGATCCTAGAAGATGCTATTTTTTTTTATTTTAATTTTCATGCCAGAAAATCCACAATCAAACCCTCGTCCCCTGAAAAAGCAAATAGCAAATGTAGCCCTGCGTTCAAACATAGCAAAAATCTAGCCTTGGGGTTCCTCTTCCTCCTTTACTGTGTAATCTTACGTTTTTTTGTTTCATTGTTTGTTGGTTGTTTCTTCTATGTTTATCCTTGCTTTTGTCATTTTTGAGACTTATAACATGTAATAATTTATGGAATCTTATGGCTTTTGAGACTTCTTACTTGTAATGTTAATGTATTATGCTTATTTGTGTGTGTCATAAATAGTAGGATCTTACGATCTTCTTTTTGATCTTTTTCACCCCTTGGCCAGTCCTACGTAAGATCTCAATCTTGACAACCTTGCTAGAAACATTGTATTCCATAACAATGCCTCATGAGATACACTTTTCTTCCTAGTGTCTTAGAATGATACCAGAGGGGAATATTGTATCTCATTAGTCACTGTTATAGAATACTATGCTTGAGTCACCTAAATGGAATTAATTCTTATTATAACATAATCTTGACGTGCAACTTGAAGTAATTTGCTCTGTCCAATGTTGAGAAGGGCCTTTTCCACATTCAATATGAATTCCCTAGTAGTTTCTACGCATAGTTTTTTTATGAAGCTTTGTTGATATTTATTTTTACACAGGGGTTCAGATATGCCTCAAAGGAAGTCTCCAAGAGGTCCACATCAACTTAGGACATCAAGTTCTGACTCAGATCCACTGCATCTTTGACCAGTTACCAATCGAAGTCCGAAGCTAGGAGATTGTCGTTCTCCAAGAGGTACTCAATCTGACATTCTGAATCAGAAGAAGTTAGGCACCCGCATTGCTGGTTTGGAATCTCAACTTGGGCAAGCACAAGAAGAGTTGAAGATTTTGAAGGAGCAGCTTGCTTCAGCTGCCAAAAAGGAAGCTCAGGAAGAAATACAGAAGAAAGTTAAGAAACCGGTTGTTCTGGAGGTAGAAAATATCCTAGAGTTCCCTTCAAAGAATGCTCAAGAATCTAATAGAACTGAAACCAGATCCCAGGATATTATATCAGATGACTACCAAGAAGAGACTGATGCTTTTGAAGTTCCAGTTGAGAAGGTGGCAATTGAATTAAGCCACCCTGAAGTAGAAAACGAAACTAAGTTAGTTCACAAATCAACTCCACCAGCAGTCCCAGAGCCAGAGAAACCTTCCATTGATGAACTGACTCTAGAGAATGATGAGATGGAAGTGTTGAGGTCCAAGTTTAAAGAGAAAGAGGAGGGGCTGGAGCTGAAGAGAAATGAAACTGAGAATTTGAAGAATCAGTTGAGTGAAGCAGTTTCTAAAGTATTGGCTGCTGAAACCAAGGAAGAAGGAATTTCCTTGAGGTTGAACCAACTGAAAGAAGAGTTGGAAGCCAGTAAAGCAAATGAAGATAAGTTGAATGAGAAGTTGAAATCTGTGGAAGCGGAGAAAGAGGTATTAGAGTCAGAGATGAAGAAGCTAAGGGTGCAAACAGAGCAATGGAGAAAAGCAGCAGATGCTGCAGCAGCAGTGCTTGCTGGGGGAGTAGACATGAATGCCAGGATCTCTGAAAGGTGTGGCTTCATGGATAAGCACTTTGGTGGCATGTTTGAGACACCTGCTGGTGGGTACAATGGATTTGTTGGGTCTCCTGGTATGGCTTATGTCCTAGGTGATGGCCTTGGAAGTGGAAAGAGGAAGGGTTCAGGAATCAGAATGTTTGGTGAGTTATGGAAGAAAAAGGGCCACAAGTGATTTCCTCCCTCTATTTTGCGGGTGAATTAGTAGTCGAATAATGTTATTTACACAAACTCCATTCACAATATGTTTAAAATGCTGAGAGTGCTGAGGTAACTGCATCCGAATTCATGTGGCTCCACTTAAACTTTTTTATATCAAACTCAATACAGCCACCTTAGTAGTTTGCATACAATTTTTCAATGAAGCTTATGTAAATAACAGTACTCTTAGTAGTCTTCGTCCCATGATCATTCATGTTTTGGTAGTAGCAGAGGTTGCAGAAGCAGTTGCTTACTGTTCTGTACCATTCTGGTTTCTCTGATTGATCATTATTCTGGTATTATTAGGGCCATTGTGCACGTACTTATAATCGCATGATTTGTGAAAGCTAGTGATCTTGAACTTCTGAAGGGTGATTCAGATCCCTTTTCTGGCTGAAGGGAAGTTTTGTTGGAAGGCATATTCTCCGCTACTATGTAGTAATATGTTGCTCAACATATAGATCCTTTTGGGTTCACTAATTTTAGTAGCTTCTACAAGTTCAAGCTAGAGGATTTGCAGTGATGAAAATTCTGTGATACAAGTAAACTGGCCGCTAACACAAATAATATAAGAATTATAGTCAATGCGCTAATACTTCACATGGTATTAGCTCAGTTTTAATAAGTGAGCTTCACATACTTGAACCTGTTGGGTAACCCTCTTATCTTTTATCTTTTCCCTTTTTCCTAATTCTCATATCATTGACTTCTTATGTCAGAAAAAAACTATGTAGCAGTGCAGCATATTAGATCGTCATCTAAAAATAGAGATATATTAGTCATAGAGGATGGTACTTATAAACAACGTAAAAAGAAGCCTGCTCATTCATCCGTCAAATTTCTAATAGCAAAATCACGAGTTCGTTTATATTAGTATGTACTAATTTTTTTTTAATTACAAACAATAAAATGTTCTTCAATCTAGTCTATAAATCTTCTTCATTTTGCATAATTTAACCCTTTCATACACATTTCCTGTGTTAGATTTAATACTAATATATACGAAAAGATCAAATTTAAACAAAGTATTCAAGGATCAAATTGAGAATATTAGAAGTAAATAGACTAATATTCAATTGCTAATTCATTCAAGAATCAAAAGAATAACTTAGTCAAGTATATATCACCCATTGAACTTTTACCAGTGATATATTGTCCAAAGAAAAATGCTACTTGCTAACACTACTGAGTTCAAATAATTAAATTCACATAAGCATCAAAGCAATAGGCATGTCTAATGCTCGAATATGCATTTCTCCAAGAGGTTACAATTATATTAGACACTCGCCCCCCCAGCGAATACAAATTTACAAGTCATATCTTTCATTGACCAGCATTGGTTAGCTATTGATGAAAGTAAATTTGAATGCAATATAATGGGGGTAAGTACTAAAAAGAGGAAAAGGGAAAAAAGTTGTTCTGCAATATCTTACAGTTACTAATCCTCCTCATCACTGTCATAGTTTTGACACAATGATTGTAGTCCACTAGTAGCAGTTTTACTATCTTCCTCTGTTTTCTTTTGCTCTGGTTCTGCAGGACTTTTAACATCAAAGGTTACCGGTTTCTTGACAACATTAATCTTCACCAAGGAATTAAAAAGCTTTGCACCAGCAGCAGTCCCTGAATCACGTGAATTTTCTGCAAAGCAGTTACCGTAACGAGTTTATATTCCCATTTCCAAGTAAATAGTATAACCATTGACCTTTCCCCACCCAAAAGGAGAAAAAGAAGAACTAATAAATTGCACTCCGCTCCCTCACAAAATTTTCAGTAATGCTTGAGACAAAACTTTGAGATCACAAAAAGTCACAACTTTTCAAATCAATGGCATATACAATGTTGTTATTTTTTTGTAACATAAACTGTTGTGTGGGTAGCTTTACTTAAAATTTCATGGTAATACAGTCACTTATCCTTTCTTTTTCCCCTATTTTATGCTACTTGTACTTTTTGTTCTTAAAAACTCTTCCCTGTCAGACATATAGCTCAATCCCATTTTCAACATTAATGGATCCACCATCCACCGAGTTAGGATAACAAGGTAATGCATTTATGAAGTTTAATGTTTCTAGTTGCTTTGCCTGAAAGCTCTTGAAAAATATGTCCTAGAAAGGCACATACCTTGGTTGTCAGAACCATCCAAACTGGCTTTTGTCAGAGCGTCAGTTGCTTTGCCTGGAAGCTCTTCTGAAATCCTTTTTCTCTGCATGCAAATATGGTCAAACATGCAGTTATTACATAATATCAACAAGTCAAACTGATGGGAACTGTAAGCACTTCATTAACATATGCCAAGACCAAGACTTCCTGAAATCGAAAATTCTACTATAAACTTAATTGTATCTTCCTTGAAAAGTACCCAAGACTGAGATGCTCTTACTTGAGGTTCTCTGTTTTTTAAATGGTTACAAAATGTTTCTATATTCAACATCCAGAAGTCAATAATGACCTGGAAGAAAATATAAGTTTCTTCTTTGGAAATTAAGCAATTTGAGTTGTAAAGAATGTTGCATTTGTACCATGGTCCAGATGCGTATGGTTTGATTATTTTAGAAGCAAGCAAGAGAGTGCTTCACTAGTCTTCTAAGTGTAACTTCACTTCCTGGAACTAAAAAAGTAAAAAAAGAAGAAAAAAACCCAAAGCCCCTTTTTCACTTTCTCTGCATAGTCTCAAACTCCAGACACATAATTACTGTCCCTTTCATTTCTTTCGTGATAAAAATAAAAATTAAGAAATATTCTGACCAAGTTTTACTCATATTTACCATCCTCCAGGTCATTAAGTACACCACAGTATTTATAACCAACGGCTTTATGAAAGCAAACAAAAAATTTACAGGGAGTATTATAAGAGAAAACATGCCTTAGGAAATGTCTGACAGTTTTATGACTGGAGGGAGAAATGGATGGTTAATATTTTTGAATTCAAAAATGGTTTTATCTAAGCAGCATGAATGAAAATTTTATTAGCAGGACTCTCAGGAAAATGGCGAAAGCATGGAGTGTCAAGAATTACAAGGAAGGTCAGTATTTTCAACAGTTTGAAGAGGAGGATGGAAATGATTTGAACTTGAGGTGCTTGAGTAGTGGTGCTGCTCAGACCTATCACCCAACAACACATTCAAGAAAAATCTACTACTACTACTACTCAAAAAAGACATCTAAAATCTTCATACCTTCATATTATCATTGGATTTTTCGCCATTCCCATTTGAAGGCTGAACCACATATTCGTCAGTTTCAACATCTTCATCACGAATTCTTTTAACATAATCCTTAGAATTCTGTTTATGATAGTAAAAAGGAAACCATAACAAATTCTGAAAGAGGTTAATACAGACATTGAAAGGAGCTAAAAGTGGGGAAGGTTAACTAGATGTGTAGGGTTGCTAGGATAGTAATACTTACACCAAAGAAAACTGATTTTATCAATGCTTCATCTTCTTCTTCCAGCTTTTTCTCCTGACAACATAAGATAACAACTTAACAAGTATATCTCAAAATTAAATTGTCAAGAGAAAATTTTGAAAAATTAAAGAATGATCAATGTCATGAGAAAAATTAAAAATTTGGACATATAATTGTTTACATTTGTTGTCTTCCAATGTTTTAAGGCTAGCAGTTAAAATATATGTCTCCAAGTTTGCAACTTGAGTTCCCATCTAGAGATCCAGATTTATGCTAGAAGCATTGACATAACATTGCAAGAATATAGTAAAGACCAAACAGGAAATTTTCTTTTATTATTATCTTCACAGGTTTACCAACTAATTACATGTCAAGCAGATTTTAAAAGTTTCAAATCATAAAATTATACATGTATAATAAAAAATACCCCCTTACTTCAGAGTTCAAAGAGGAAGTAATCTATCATACCTTTTCAGCTGCCGTGTGTTGCAAGGCCTCCAGCATTGCATCAACAGTAACAGTTGCATGCCTAGACTGGAAAATAAGAGAGGCTTGGATTAGTTATTACTATAGACAGAATTCAAATTCATGCACAAGTGAGTAAGTAGTAGATTAAAAAACATCAAATAACAAGGAAAAAAAAGTCCTAAAAGCATGACACCATGCATTACATATGTAAATTCAAAAGGTAATCATTTATGTGAAAGTATAAAATCTATATGTCGTCGTACATGATGAAATTACAGTAACAAGTACCTTCATTGACTTCATCTCATCCAGTGCAGCAAGAATGTCCATCTCTCTTTTAGAATCCAAGGTTCTATTTTCCAAAGACCTCATAGCATCTCCCATCTCTTCAGCCTCCCTCTTCTGTTTCATTTTTTCTTCTTCCTCATCCTCCGCACGCCAAGGCTCAAAATTTCTTGTAGCACCAGATTCAACAATGTAATCTGAATTTTGAGGGTCGGTCTTCATGGTAATTTCAGCCGAGCACTTGGTGCATTTAAAGTAAAATCGGAATAGTTGAATTCCCAGATACGTCTGCAAGAGAACTAAACGGTAAATTCAAACCATTGAATACCATAATTAAAAGCTCGAAACATGAATCAAGAAGCAACGTTTGTGCCAATCAAATAATCAATTGCAGATAACTAAATACTCAAAATCCAAAACAAACCCATAAGTTTCATGCCCATAAATAGTTAATACCCATATCAAATTACCCAGAGAAACAGACAATCACAACGGCAAATCAGGAAAAAAAAAGAAAGAAAAAGAAATTGACAAGTAAAGTAGAAAAAGTAACCTCGCCGATGACATCTTCCTTCCGGGAGTTGAACTTGGTGCCTTTGTAGATGTAATTGCCACAAGTGTTGCATCTTATGCTCATGGGAAGCATCATGCGAACCTTGATCTGTTGGTTTTTAGGTCTTCGAACCCTTGGCAATTTTGAGGGATCAAAGTCTGGTGGGTAATACTTGTTCAGGACCTTTCTTTCTCCCATCTTCTTCTACTTCAAATTTCTCGTCTCAACTTCTTCTTCTTCTTCCTACAATTTCTTTGGATGATGGAAGGCGTTCGCCGGAAACTCTACCGCGGGGGGCGGTGGGGAGTAAATCCCTCCTTCTATTCAATTTTCCTTTCTCCTTCGTCAGGTTGAGATCGGCATATAAATACGATGAGCCAAACAACGAATTTATTTCTACATAAAGTCTCCAAAGTCTTTGATTTTTGTTATTTTTTATTTTTTATAATTTTTAATTTAAAAAATAATTAAGAATTATTAAAAAATATATTTTATAATACAAATATTTATAAATAAATCAAAAATAAAAATAAAAACAAAGAAAAAATTATTTTTTATCTTTTTTACTTTTTTAAATTATTTCTTAAAATAAATTTTAAAATTTTAAAAAAAATCAAAAACTACTGATAGAAAGTACATTTCACAAACCTAATTGTGAATAGCTTTATGGTTTTCCCAGACGTATAATCTAAATTTAATTATTAAATAAAAATTTTGATTGGACAAAAAAAATTTAAATTTTTAAGTTATAAAATATTAAAATAATAAAAATAATTAAGAAAACAAACTAAAAAAAGAACAGAACAGAACAGAAAATAGACTTGTCTAGTAAAAGTTTTAAGTATGACCTCAATCTATTATCAAAGTCAATTATATGATCCCCTTGATTTATTTTATTTTATTTTTGTTTGAAATGAATAATGATTCATTTTAACCAATAACAAGGAAGTAATGTTTTAGCATGTGTATTAACATATTAAGTTTTTAATAATTTTAAAATAATTATTAAAATTGTAAAATATTGACAATTGTATAGTTTTTTAACTCACTAAAACTACAACTCTTTTGTTACTACTCATTACCTTAAAATTAGAAATACAATTAATTTTTTTGTGAGAACAACTATTGTACGACCAACGCATAAAAGTCTCCAAACACATATACAAGGCTATTCACATTTTCAAATATTTGTTGACACTTATTTGTAACTAATTATTTTTTGAATTTTTAATAATATTTTTTTATTAAGTTACTTTTTATATTAATTAAAAATTTGACTAATTTATATTTAAATTATCAATTCACACTCTTTATTCAACTCAATTACTTATACAATTAAAATTGTTGTTTTCATTAAATATATGATTATTCTTCTTCACAAAAGCTACAACATTTTCACAAAGTTATATATATATATATATATCTTACACTGTAACTTTAATCTACCCCCATAAATATTAAATAAATTTAAGTATTTAAATCTGATGTCTATTAGGATTAAAGTTAACATGACAAAATAATATAAGGAGTTAGTAAAAGAAAAAAAAAATGAGCTGACCCACAACCAAACCAACCCTAATCACTTAACTGTGAGCAAGTTAAGTATATAAGTTGAGTCGGTTTTGACCCAGTTTTAAGTGGTTTGATATTTAACAAACACAACCCATCATACTTGGTGGGTTAAATGGGTCAACTCATAAGAGTTAGATCATATTGACGTCTCTACAAATTGAGTGACAAAAGATTTAATTGAAGAAATTAATTATATGAGGCAAACAGAAAGTGATGAACCTCAATAAGTTGACCAAGTGATTTAGGAGGTATGCTTTTTATTTTAACTTCTTAAGTTCAAAATGCTGGCACCTAAGATAATTTATTTATTTAAATGCATTAAAGGGCAGTTTGGGACTCTAGCTGCTTTTTTTAAAAAAATTAAGTATTTTTTTTTATTATAGTTCACGTATGAGATTATTTTTAAAATAAACAAGAATAACTGTTTATTTTTTAAACAGAAAAATAGTACTTAAAAAATAATCTAGTTTAAGGAAAGAGAAATGAAACTTTTTAGATAAATATATCTTTAAAATATTTTATAAATTTTTTAAAAAATATTTTTATATGTCATTTTTAATAATTTTATATGTTCAAAAGTATTTTTATATTTTTTAATCTAAACATACGACATTTATTTTTTTTTTTAATAAAATTATTTTTACGTAACTATATCTAAATATTAAATATTTTCTTTTTAAAAAAATTACTTTTACTTAAAATACCTATTCAAAAAGATAAACTCATCCTAACTACCCTAAGTCTATGTGAAGAGTATACCCTTAAGATCCTCCAGAACAAAATTGTTTTGATTTATGAGGAAACTAATCTAAGAGTACTCTTATAGTATCCAAAAAAATAATGTAAAAATTATTTTGAAAATTAAACTAATAGACACGTAGACCTTGTTAATTCACTCTATATCTTATTGCAATACTCATATCTATAGATAAGAGAAGAAAAGTGTGATTGAAAGATTGGTTTTAAAGACGAACAAGGATTGATGAGGTTCTATCAATATTCACCGCAACCCTCTTTCCTTGTATTTCAGGCAAGTGTGGTTGGTTGCCAAGAAACTGAAAATGTCATCAGGAAAATGTTTCTGGTATTATCATAATACAATATTATTATCATTTATATTTTGTTATATATTGTTAAAATATGATTAAATTAGCTATTAAAATTTAAAAAAAAATTTACTTGTATTAAATTATTTATAACAATAATATTCAATTTTTTAGTACATTAATATAAGAAATGTTTTCGGATAGTTGTGTAAAACTGACCTCTCACGCTGTTTGCTTTTGGGCCTTGTGCATCATTCAAGACCCACGGTTATGGTCCCTTTGTGAGATGAGCCCACATGATATTCTCATCAAATGTCTTGTGCTGTCTCCGTTATGTGTTTTCAATTTTCTTCTTTTCTCTCTTAATTTATTGATTTCTAATAAATTAAGCATTCTTTGGTTGAACTTATTTTAAAAATATATTATTTTTAAAAAAAATAATATATTCTAATAAAAATATACCTGTTTGTTTGAATTTATAAAAAATAATAAATTAATAAAAATAAAAAAAAACTTTCTATAAAAAAAACTAAAAATATTAATTTTTTTTTTATAAGGAAAAAAATTTTCATCTTCAAAATTATTTATTCTTCTCTAAAAGTTATTTTTAATTATTGCATCCAAATATAAAATAATTTCTCTTTTGAAAAAAGCTCTTTTCTCCTGCAGGAGAAAGAAAAAATGTATTTTCTAATAATTTCAAACAAGCAAATCATAAGACAACAAAAAATGATTATACTTATAAAATAAATTTTCAGTGGGATAGTTACTTAATTTATCACAGAATACTTTAGTTAGAAACTTTTAGATAATTAACCAAAGAATTTTAAAATTTTAAAATAATTTAATCATGAAATTATTTTAAATAATTTTGAATACTTTATTTTTAGGTAAAATTTTAAAATTTTCTTTTAATTTTATTATTAATAATGTCTTGAGTCTTGAATTCAATCCCAAGCTCGGCACCCCATCAATTGCTGCTTGGACTTGACCCCCCACCTTGGTTGTTGGACTTGGTCGACCCAATCTTAACTCTCGGACTTGAATCTAAACTTGGCCACGGCTCTGGCTCCAAAACCTAACCCTGGGCCTCACTTTTGGACTTGGACTTGAATCGGCTCCTAGACCCATATCTGATTTGTTTGTAAAAGAAATTATGAAAAATTATATTAAAAATATAAAATACAAATTCATTTGTAAAAATTAATTATCCAAACATCTTCTTTTATAAATATAAAAATATATTCCATGAAATTTTAAATTACATCATCCAAATATAACTTAACTCTATAAAAAATTATTTTTTATCATGCAATGCAAGAAAATGATGCTCTTGGTATGACATTGTTCTAAGTATTTCTTACGCTTTTTTTCAATTTTTTGTTATGTTTTTGAAAATATATGACTAGTCATCATGAATGGATTGCATATTTTATTTCTGTCAATTCTTAAAAAGTTTAAGCCTAAATTTTAATAAATATTTATATAAAATAAAACTCCAAAATTCGATTAATAACAAGACCTAACCATAAAAGAGGTTAAATCTCCATTATTAACATTAAAATATATTTGTTTTATCCTTAAATTGGTACTTATATGAGTATGGAGCAAATGGGGAAGGGGTTTAAATACAAAGTACCCCAAATATGAGTGACTGTGTGTAATGGATAACTTTGGAAAACCAAAAGAAAGAAAGAAAGAAAAAGAAGAAAAACTCTATTTTTGAAGTATTGAAACCTCTTTATATTGGCAGGTATTATGCTTTGGATAATTTTTAAATTATGAATATAATTTATTGGGAATTTTATTTTTCCAATTTCTTAAGAATTCTCATAAATCCAACACACAATCAATCTAATAATAAGTAAAAGAGTAAATTACTCTCATATGGAGAACTTTGCTTATGATGTCTTTTCTTCAATTATAAAAATATATATATAGACTTTTTTTTAAGTTAAAAAAAATACTATAATTCAATTTTATTTTAAATTTAATCTTAATTAAATAATTTATATTCTTAAAATATTTTTTGAGAATATTTAAATTTGTATTTTATTGATTACAAAAATATTTTTACAAATTATTTAATATATTTTTATTTCTTGTTCTACATTAATATTATTAGGAGGGAATAAATAAATAAATTATTTGGGTAACTATCTAAAAGTGAATACATTTAAATAGTGCGGCTATAATTAACACTGTCAAAATGAGCAGACCGGCTCGACCCTCCTTTGGATACAAGAAAAATAAGTGGGGTTGGGTATTTTTTTTTTTATCAGCCCTCAATTTGAAGGCTCTAACCAGACTTTATAAGGCTTTAAGAACTAAGCGGGTTGAAAATGACATAACTAAAAAGATTAATTACAAAAGATAAAATATACAAAAATTAATTACAAAAGTCAACAAAAATATATTTTAAATTATTCAAAACAAGTATATATTAATAAAAACAAATTATCCATAATAAATAACAAGTAAAAATTTAATAATAATAATATCATAAAATTATCCTAACTCAACATTATATATTAAAACATATATCAAACATAATCTTCAACAATAATATTTGAATCTATTTTAGATGTTGCACTTATTTGATTTTTTAGATCATCATCATCTTCGATATTTCTAATATTATAAAATATTTATATACTACTTAGGATAAAAAAAAATTGAAAAAAATTATTATAAAAAAAAATTAGGTTAGAGGGCCAAGCCCGAATAGGTTCGGACCTAATAGGTCCATTTAAATTCGGGCATTGATTTTTAATGCCTTAATATGATCCTAACCCTTCAAAAATGAGTCAGTTCGTTAAGCCGAACTTAAAATTGACAGTATTAATTATAACATGGCAATCATATTAACATATGTGTTTACATTTATGTTTTTTTTTTACAATTTTTTTTTTATTTTTTACCAAAGATATTTTAGACATATAAATTATTTTATTAAGGTTAAATTTAAAATTGAGTTAAGTTATAATTTTTTTTTAAATTTTCATTGGAGATTTGAGTATATTTTCATAATAAAAATAAAGACCATATAATTAAACAATTTTAAGAGAAGAAGGAGTAATTTACTCTAAATAAAAATCTTCAATATTAACTACAAAAATAGATATTCATTGAATAAAATTGTGCTTACACCGATCTTAAATATACTCATTGTGAAATAGATAACTTGTAATGTTCCTTTTCATAAAAGTTTTATGAAATATATTTTATAAATTTGTAATGTCTTTTCATAAAATTCTTTTCCTAAATTATATTTTCTTTAGGAATTTTCATTTATGTCATATATACATTGTGTATGTATTTTATGTCATTGTTGATATTTTTGAATAGTAAAAGGCGGTTGCTATGTTATTTTAAGAATAATCATATTTGGAGTAATATTTTGTTTTTATTTTTATTTTTCTTATAATTTTAATTTTAAGAAATAATTTAAAAAATAAAACAAAAATAATTTTTTTTTACTTTTTCTTAATTTATTTTAATTAGTTTATTTTATTTTTAAATACTTGTGTTATGAAATTTTTTAATTTTTATTTTTTTAAAAAAAATATGCTAACATAGGAAAGCCCATAGTAAAATTCTTGTTTTTTGTAGTCATGTAAGTGTAAGAAAGTTTAGAAACATTATTTTGTAATATAGAAAAGAAAAGTTTATGCTAATTGATCAATAAGGTATATGACCCTATTAGTTAATAATTATTCGATGGTGTATTATTGTGCAGAATAGTAAGACGACGTGGCCCAAATTTCATCCATGCATAATAACATAACGTGGGCCTGTAACATCATCCAAGTTTTACCAATTTCTCTTTCTCAGATTGTGGGACTTTCTTTTTTAAAGAATATTTTCCTTTAGTTACACGTGACTTTCATATGGCTGATTTTAGGAAAATTTCTTCAGAAATATCTGATATCTTTTTTCTTCAGCGTGTTATCAAAATAGTGGTGGGAGGTCCAGATATTTTGGAGAACAGTAGCAGCGACTTGCCACTCTTTTTATCTGCACTTAGTTCCATTCTCGGGGTGAGAGCTATCGTAGGGGAAGGATGAACAACCAGAAATCCGTTCCTTTTTCCTCCTCATCAGTTTCTTGGCTTGTCTCCATCCCCATCTCTTGATGTCCTCTTCATGTGTCTCAACAAATTCATGAGAGATCATTCTCAGCTGTAAACTCAGATACTTAAGCATGGGAGAAAAACAGAGGTTTGGGTTTTGTTTGATTAGATGTTAGATAATCACCCCATCAAATTTCAAAGCTGCAACAGCGGGTTCCATTGTGAGTAAAACCTGAACCTTCCCTTTTCCTCTAAAGCCCACCACGAGACACCCACACTTCCATCAGCAGGAAATACATTACAGAGGAGGAAACACCTGGGATCAGCAATTTTGCAGAAAAGGGCAACTATTTGGTCACCAATCTGGTTGTGAGAAACCTTTTCTTTCCAATTATGATTGCTCTTTTAATGTTGGTTAATATTGATCATTGGGTTGATGGTAGCTTTTGCTTTTGTTTAGTCATGTGAACTACTTTAATATTATTGAGATTCCATAAAACTGTTTTTCTCCTTTTGTGTGTAATGTTTAGGAATAATATGGTAGTATACCTATCTTTGAGAAATTGATGCATATATAGTTCATGAGTGGGTTGATAGCCTTGGGATGCTTGAATTATTATTTTATATAAATATATATAACACCATATTTTCTTATTGAATATAAAGTAAGTGTGACTGTGTCTCACATTATTGGGTGAAACTCACTTTAATGTGTGAGACGCCTAAATGAAATATAGATACTTGAACATTCATATATATATATATATATATATATTCCTTCAATGATATTAAAAATAGTATGATGCAACTCGTACGTAGGTTGCATGCATTCTCCTTCCTCTGTCTGCATGTAGCCTCCTGGCTCTGTGGGGTTAGTCTGTACTCTTGGC
>JASKGM010051224.1:0-19950 GCA_034509205.1 Ceratonia siliqua
TACTAAAATACATTCTTTTTTAAGAATCAACTTCTCATTCTATAAAAGTCATTTTTTTTAAAGCACATCCGAACAGGGCCTAAATGACTTATGAAAGGTTAGCACCTCAAGACATATTTTTTAATATTAAATATTACATTATTTTAATATTATAGATTTAAACTCTCACTTTTTCTTCAATGTCAAGAAATCGTACATTTATGATTCTAACTTCCAAGGTGGTACTTCGAATGTTTAATCATATATTTGTTAATTTTGTAATAATAAGTGGAATTTTTTGAAAACTTCAAAAAAAATTTCATACCTTGGTGTAAAAGTTCATAGTTTTTAAGTTTATATTATCACCTCCTTGAAATAATTATAGTATTTATATAATTTTAAAAAGTTAAGAGTTAATTTTATTTAAGTACTTTTAGAACTAATGTAATTTATAATAATATTTTATAAATTTTTTTATAAATAAGGCCTTGACTCAATAGGTTTGAAGCTATTTTCAATATATTCATCCTCAAGGATTAACTTAATAATTAAGGAGATGTGTTCCTTACTTAGTTACTTGAATTCAAATCTTAAGCTAATACCTAAATAACTTATTATCCTAAATGCACCAAATCAATCGTGATATTGTTATTTGTAAGTTCAAACTCTAATCATGAAGGCAAATGAATAAAAAAAAGTTTTTCTCTTTGAAGTTATTTTAAAATTATCTAAGACATTAAACAACATCTTATAAAATTTATTATGAAATATGACAAAAAAATTCAAAATTTAATTGTTAACAAATGAGAATATGGTTGGATGGGATTCCAATTATCTTATGCACAAATAATAGATTAAATTAATGTTTTGATGCTTAAAAGATTTTTAAATTCTCAAATTGGTTATAAAAAAAATAGAGTTTAGTTTTTTAAGGTGTATTTCATTAGCAAAATCATCTTACTATTAACGGATAAACTAATATGAATTTTTTATGAATATAATATTATTTTTGTGTTTGAAGTTTTAACATAGAAAATGTGATTCCATTGGGATGAGACTAAAATGGAAAAAGCTTTTACGGGGTATTTGCCATTTGGTGGAGAAGCCTAGGACTCCTCACTGTCATGCAAACTTGTTGTCAATTACGCCGACGATTATAGTTTGTCCTCTCAATTATATTTGGGCCACTTCTTGCGGCGACGAATTTGCAGCTAATTGCTCTTTTGCATGCTTCTCTCATTTCTTAACAACAAAGAGTAATTAGTAAATTAGGAATTTCAAATATAAAATGTTTTTTTTTAATAATTTAGTCCTCCAAATATAATTTTTTTTAATTTGATCTTTCAAATTTAAAGTTTCTTAATTTAGCGTCTTTAGAATTAATTTTACTTTAATTTAGTCTATCTATTAGTCTAATTAACAATTACTTAAGGATTTTTTTGATGTAGAGTGACAGAGTTACTATGTAGTTACTAAATGCTAACTTAATAGTTAAGATTACATTAAAATAAAAAAACTAGCTCATAAAAACACAAATTACATTACCAAAATATTAATTTACTCTTTCTTTAAATGAAAGCCTTTTTTTAATCAATTTTCTTTTTAAATATAACCTTAATAGCTGCATTGGCATTTAACAGTAACCTAGTGATTCTACCAATTCATGTCAGCAAAACTAAAAGAGGATGATTCATGTAATGCCCTAAATTTTTAAACAAATTTATAATAATAACTATATGTATATTTTTTTTAGAAGGGGTCCAAATGTGAATAACCAAAAGCCTAGGGACTACTTAACAAAAACCCCAACTTCTTCATATTGCAAACAGCCCCCTCTCTTTAAATCCTTATATA
Source organism: Ceratonia siliqua (assembly GCA_034509205.1). Taxonomy (NCBI): domain Eukaryota; kingdom Viridiplantae; phylum Streptophyta; class Magnoliopsida; order Fabales; family Fabaceae; genus Ceratonia; species Ceratonia siliqua. Next base: position 1,834 of record JASKGM010051224.1, read on the forward strand.
CCAAGAAAAAAAATTCCCTTTCCTTTCTTCAAAAATACCCCACGGCGCCTCCCCTGCCTAGCATACCCGAAAACATCGTCCCCTCTCCCTATCTCTCTCGGCTTCCTTTCATCAACCCCCTCGGTCACCTTCCTGCGCCACCGTCCTTCACTAGTGAGCGTCGTCATCCAGCCAGCCACCATGGCTCCCTTCTCCTGTTGCTGTCCGCAGGTGGTACCACTATAGCTATGATGGTTTAGAAGATTTCTTGCTGTCATTCGTTTGCTGTAATTTAGAGATGTGTGGGAGTTCAGTTTTGGCATCCAAATACTTCTACAAATCCAGTTTTCAAGTTTCCCCTTAGTTGTAAGTAGATTCTTCCATTTTTCTGAGCAATTCATTGGTTTAGAAATATTGTTTTGAAATCTCTTCTGAGCAAGTAATCATAGTTGTGAATCAATCCTATATTTCTTACTGTGATTATGGAATTTTGTTCAGTATTCCTTCCTTCCTTTCACAATTACATAATTAATTATGGGGTATTTAGAATTTAGTTTTTGGATTTGCACACCAAATGTTTGATAAAATGCTAGAAAGAAAACTCACCATCACTTTTGGAATTTTTGGATTTCTAACTTTCCTTGATATATTTTTCCAGAAAGTGTAAGTTCTCTTGGGCACAAAGACATAACTTAAATGATAATTTTAGAAGCATTTACAATTCGGAATAACTTAAGTGATGATCTTGAAACACTTACAATTTAGAAGTTTGCTTTTGTTTCCAATCATACTCCTTTGGATTATATGTAAGTTGTCAGACCCTTTATAAAAAAAAATAGAATTTGAACTTATAGAGAAGTGAGAAATGAATGAGGAATTAAACATTCTATAGTTAAAGCTCTAAACATTCTATAATTAAAGCTCGACTGAAGTCTAGGATAGCTAAATCATCCTTGTTTAATAACTGTATAAGAGCATTGGAACTGACTTTCTCGAACCCAACTCAGTAACACAAAGAGGTTGGTTTGGGATTTAAGTGTAAGCTCCTAATTTAAAGGTGAGTAGATTCTTAATTACCTCTGAATACCTAAATCATTAAATTTTATCTTGTAATTCAATGATTTCGTTTAAGTATGATTTAGAATAATTTTAAGGAAAGTGATATATGTGTGTGTGTGTGAGAAATTTATTATCATGTTCTACAGTATAAAAAGTATTTGAATATTGATATTGCGAAAGTATGAATAGTATGAAATTTATGAAAGTGGTTTAGAACTGTATTCTGGGATCCGTAGTAGATTAGTGGTAGAACCACTAGGTGCACCTAGGTCATAACCTTTATCAGTTGAGAGTAGTTCTTGATAAATGGCACTTCTGTCAGTAAGTGCAGTTCTTGACAGAAGATTGAGTTTAATTATGAATGGTTCCTCTGGATGAGAATGCTCTGGAAGAGAACAGTGAATTTAGTATTTTCCTTCGGTGAGTGCAGTTCCCGAAAGTGAGAATCGGGTTACCTTCCAGTTGAGATTTATCTTCTGGAGTGAGAATATTGTTTTCTCAGTTTAGGTTCTCCCCTTATGTTATTATGGATCCTAGGAATTTATATTTTTATTGAAATAATTCTCGACAAAATGTCTCTTTAAATTTCACATCATTAAATATTATTGTAATATGATTATGAAGTAAAAGTTATTTTCTTTCCTAAATGTAAAGTGCATTAGGTGCTTATTATGTTGAAAAAATAATGAAATGAGGTTTCGTATATTTTAGTAGTAATGCACTTTACATCCAGGAGTTTATGTATCAATTGGTAAGTCTGATTTCCATTCACTGAGTCGGTGAACTCACCCCTCCAATTTTAATATTTTCATATCAGGTCACTGGTAATTTTTCTTCAGCTCTGCCTGTACCCATTGAACTTGCTGATTAAATTGGTAGGCATTACACTGAGTAGTAGTACTGGAGTATACTTGAGAAATTGTGACAGATGTTGGATAGGATTTATTTGCATTTTAGTTTGTTTCATGGTCTGTAATTATAATTGCATAATTATGTGTAATTTAGATATACAGTCTATGATGGACCATTTATTATTTTCTGTTAAGCCACTAAGACTTTTGATTGATGGTGGGCCTGTCCACCTTATTATTTTAGCAGATTTGTACCTTGAGATAGTTCATATTTCAAGGGAAACTCTGACAAAATTTTTAATAAATTATTGACGTAGTAAATTTTTATGAAAGCATATTTAACTTTTATTATTCATTTAAAGATTAGTGTAAATGATGTTAATTGCATTGAGTATCTTACGCTGATAGGTAATTACCTTAATAGTAATTTCTTAAGCCAGTCACATGTCCTAAAATGGGGCATGACAATTAATTAGACTAACAACTAGATTAAATTAAAACAATTAATTTTGAAAGATTAAATTGATGTTTTAATTTGGAGAACTAAATTGATAAATGTATTATATTTGAAGAACCAAATCATTAATTTATTTAAAATAAGTCAAGGAGTTGGCACTAGTTAAGGAATTGTACTTTTTACCTTAGTTACTTGGCTTCAAAATTTAGGTCTAGCACTTAGGAGAATAAATTAGGCTATTGTAGGATGTGTACATTTAAGATCATACAAAGAAAAATTAATCTCAATGGATCGTGTGAATTAGTTTGAGAAGATTATTATTATATAAACGAATGAAAAAAAAATATTTTCACATATAAATAATTAAAACAATAAAATAAAATTTGCTTAGAATTTTTTTTAAAAAATGAATTGCTGTTTTGAATCAAGATTATATTGGATTCTTATTTTCTAATCGAAGGGAAATTATTTTCAAAGTATAAAAAATAGAGTAAAATATTTTTCTCTCTCTTAAAAGATATTTTAGTTACACTCCTCTCCCTATTATTTTGAAAACATATACTTCATTTCCCTCTAATCTAATTATATTAGGAATATTTTATTAATATTTTAAAAAAAATTAATTAAAAAAATTAATAATAAAGTTACCATCATTACTCTCTCTCACTTTAAGACTGCATGACACAACAATAAGAGGAGTGTCATACAAAGAAAAAAAATAAAAAAATTTTACTTTTTTTGTTGTTTTAAGAATAAAAAAGATTTTTTTTTGTTTAAAAATATAATTACTTAATGAAAAAGACAAATAATTTATACACTTAAGCTCATGGGTAGGGTCCTAATTTAAAATCATTTATAAATTGAAAAAGTACTATGCTTATTGAATCTTGAGTCCTCCATGTATAAGAAAATACAAGCTAAATGCATATTAAGCATAACAAAACATTTATCATATAACTCAGAACATCATAAAATTGAAAAAAAAAAAGATAAAAAAGTATATTTTACATACGGGTAAGTAAAATTAGTTGTGACACCAATATAGGCCTTGATTGGAGGATTAGTAGAAAGGATAAGATAAACACACTATGACCTGATTTTGATTTGGCACTCAATTTTGCTTCTAACAATATAGGTTTGGAATCTGTTTAAAAATATAATTACTTAACAAATTTTTATTTTATTTTAAAAGTATCACTATTTAAAAAATATTTTCTTTTTTTGTTTTAAAAATATAATTACTTGAAAATATTTTTTTTGTTTTAAAAATATCATTAGTTGAAAATTTCTTTTTTATATTTTAAAAATATAATTAGTTGAGAAAATTTAATATTTTTTTGTTTAACATAACATTACTTGACAAATATATTTTTTGTTTAAAGAATATCAGCACTTGAAATTTTTTTTTATTTTAGAAATATTATTACTTGAATTTTTTAAAAAAAATTTACTTAAAAAAAGTCTATTTTTTCATAGTTTTGATCATATTAAAATCTTAATTTTAGTTAATATCTATTATTTATAGATTATTTAATATTTTTTATTTTTTTATATTTATATTTATATATATATAATTTATATAATTATATTCTTTTTATATTATATATTATTTATTCTAATAATTTTAATAATATTTATTTTATCAAATATTTTTATATTTATAATAATTAGAAGAATGAATTATAACTTGGAGATTTATATTAAAGATCATTTCATTCGTGTTGCCCTCTACAATATGAAACAAGACATAATATCAATTAAAGGTAAAAATATAAATAATGATATTTTGGTCATATAAAAAAAATTAAACATTTGATTAGAAGATAACAGTCAATTTTAATGAAAGTTTCATTTTTTGATTTAGTTGTAACTTGTTTCTAATTTATGAGGGATGAGAGTATATATTTTCAAAATAGAAGAGAATGGTGTGTAATTAAAGCATGTTTCAAGGAAAATGAGAGTATTTTACTCTAAATGATATTTCACTTAATTAAGGTGCATACTTGGATACCACATTTCGGCGAGGGCAAACATCCTTTTGGACCCCATAAATTTAGAACTTTGTAATAGTTCGGTTAAAAAGAATAAAAGAAAATAAATTTCAATTAGCTAAGCTAGCACCTATTTAGCACCATAATTTATTGGGTCTGGGTATAGTGCACCACACATAATTATATCATGCCCGTTAATGCTCATTGGACAGCCACCATGCGCCTCTTCTTTTTTGCGTATTGGATGGTTATTATGCACTTCCGATTTTTTTTGGTGCACGTACCTTCTGAATTGCATTTTTCTCTCTCTCGGAATCCAAATTCATAATTTACTATATATGCCTCGGCCCATATGAATGGTCATAGGTACCATATAGTAGGTACAAATAGTTGTGCGTAGATCTGATCCCTTTTTCTTTAGTTATTTTTTATTTATCATGGTCGTTCATGAGCGCATAAACAATCATGATGATTTTAGTATAAAAAAGCTCAATTGTAGTCATCTATATGTCCACGAACGACCGTTATAAGAAGATGACTAATCATTTTTTCAAAAAAATGACCCAATCAAATTGCCAACAGTTCATTTTTGCCAAAATATTAGCCTTATCTTTGGATACAAATCCGTCCGGGTAGAAAATTTAAGACCTATCTCATCCCTATTTAATTTCCAAATACCTAGATGTAAGCCTATTTATTGGAAAAAAATTTCATGCCATATTTATTGCTAGAAATCTATTTATACAAAATCAAAATAAAATGAAAAACATCTCAAATAAAAATTAGAGTAAATTACATTTACCCCTCCTAAAATTTTTAAAACCTACACTCACATTCACTCTAATTTAAATGTATACGTAAACCTCTCTTCTTGATAAAATTGTTAATAAACTTTACACTAAATGCATTTTTTGGTTTTAAAACTTTCAATAACATAATTCTATGCATAACAAATCATGAAAATGTCAAGTTAGTATTTTTAAAAACATTATAATAAGTGGGGATAATGTAAGTATTTTTAAAATTAGAAGGGGTGTAATTAGAGTTTTATAAACTGTACGAAAATGTTTAGTATAAATTAAAACTAGAGGATATGTGAGAATATGTTTTTAAAATTTCAAGAGAGAAGAATATAATTTACTCTAAAAAATTAATATAATTCAAATAATAAATACAGTAATACATATAATTCTAAATTGTCAAATACTAAATTCTCAAAAATATTATCCTTAGTAATCATTTAAAATTTATAAATTATCTTCAAGCAATTCTAAACAAAAATAATCATCAATTCTTGATAGTTACGAATGGAATATAAGTCTAAATAGATATTATTGATCTACAGGTTAAGAATATGAGCTTATTAAAAAAGATTAAAATATGTAAAATAATAAGGTAAATTATCTTTATATCATTTGATGTTTAATAATATAACGTTCCGTATTTTTTTTATATTTTAAATAACATGGATATTGAAAGTAGAGGTTGGAAAAGGCTTTTGCCAAGTTACTATGGAGTATCTTGTAATGTCCTACATTGAAAGTAGATGTTTAATAAAAATATTGGTATTATTTTTTTAGAAATTAAAATACTTTAATGATTATAATTTTTGAATACAATAAACCTTTTTCATTTAAATATGTAAAATATAGAATAAAATATTGAAAAAATAATAATATAAATATATATAAACAAAATATTGCTATTTATATACTATAACTAATGATTAGCTCCGTTTTCTTACCCCCAACAAAATACAAAAATTTTAAACATAATAAAAAAATAATCTTAAAATTCACTAATTTAAAAATATTAAAATACTCTTAAGTTATAAAAATTAAAAAGTCAAACAGACAAAATAAAAGATTTGAAGGATTTTTAGAAAATTAAAAATATTTTTATTTCCTATTAATTTTTTTATAAAAAAACTCAAAAAGGCATCTTCCTTTCAAGTTTCAATTAAAAAAAATCCTTTAATCACAACAAAAATATTGAAATAGATAAAAAAAAAAAAGAGCACAAATGGTACACTATACGACTTGGCCTCTCATATTCCAGAAGCTCCTCTGTGACAATATTGAAATGGAATAGAGCTCTCAATTGACTCTGTGCTATCGGCTCACAGTCTCACTTTCTAGTCCTAACTCTTTGTTCAAGCTTGATTGCTCGTGGTTACTCCTTCCTTAGTTGCTCGGAGGTACTGGCACTGGGACGATGAGGTTTGATGCTTTGATGTTGCCGAGTGTTGGGAGTTTGGCTGTGTGGGACTCAAATGAAATGGAAATCTCACTATTTTTTATAGCTCCAGAACAAGGCTAGTTTTTCAATTTCATTTTTCAGTGATAACGATTTTTGAACTCAAAAATTGTGTATTTGATTTCGTTTCAATGCCCCGAAACACAACGAAAAGATGATTCTCCTTCGAAAAGCATCGAATCCTTGATGCTTCGCCCAAAATGATAGATTTTCAAAAATGGTATGCTGTGCCGTTTCGGTTGGTGAAACGCACGAAAAATTTTGGTTATTATGTAATTTGAACACTAGTGATAATATTACCCAATTATGAGAAAACCAGACTTGGCCGGCTGGTTCAATTGGAAAACCGACCTGGTAACCGGTCCGGTTGGGAGAGAAAATCGGTCAACGCTGGTAAAAAATCGGCCAGTTTTCCCTTTAATCGGTTAAAACCGGCTAGTTTTTCCTTTAAACTGATTTTTATTAATTTTTTTTACCAAAAATGCATGTGCTAGGAATCGCACTCAATACATCTTTATAAAGCATAATTCTTCCTCACCAACAAGATAGATTGCATTTGTTAACTTATTTATGTAATGTAATATTTATATGATTTAAAATTGATACAAAAGTGACAAACAAAGACTAATTCATCAAATATATTTAAAATATTTGTTATTTATTATGATATATTATACAATATCTATAATATATAAATTAAAATATTAAAATATATTATTTAATTAAAATCCGGTTCGACTCTGGTTCGACCCCGGTTCGACTATTGACCCTTGACCCTCCGCCTCGACCGGTTCAATGACCAGTACGATTTTTAAAACACTGATATTACCAATTATTGTTATGTTTATTATCTGATATATAATTTATCTTGTTTATCATATGTAAGGTGTATTATGTACATATTATATTTTGATTATACTTCATGTATTGAAGCAATGTTTTAAAACATAAAAATTTTAAGGTAATACACTTTACACATAGGAGTTCATGCATTCTTTAGTAAGTATTTCTTCCATTCATTAAGTCGGTGTGATTCACCCTTTCAATTTCTAATATTTTTTTCAGATCAATTTACTGGTGAACTTCCTTCAGCTCCACCTACACCCTTTGAGTCTGCTAACTGATTTGATAGGCACAATCCTGAGTAGTAGTGGAGTATACTTTTAAAAACTGTGAACAAATGTTAAATAAGATGTTTTGTATTTTGAATAAGGGCCATGATTTGTAATAATAATTGTATAGTTCATATGTAGTTAGTATACACAATCCATGATAGACTCATTTGTGATTTTTCTTTATACCATAGAGGCCATTTGAATTTTGGTGGGCTTGTCCACCTTATAATTTGTCTGTTTATACAATTTATATTTCAAGAAAAATTCTGTCAAAATTTTTAGTTAAAATTTTTATGTTAAAGTATGTTTTATTTTATTATTCAATTCATAGTTGGTTTTTAATAGTATTAATTGTATTGAGTATTTTAAATTGGTATATTATTACCTAAATAATAACTTTCTTATCCGGTCGCGTGCCTTAGTGGGGCTTGACATATGTATACTCCATAGTATAGCCTTTTAATTTTTTAATTTTAATTTTGTAATTTTTATTTTAAGAAATAATTTAAATAATATAAAAAACCAAAAGAACTTTTTTATTATTATTTTTAATACTTGTATTATAAAAAATTTTGAATTTTTAAAAATTTCTTTAAAAATTTTTAAAATAAAAATCATGAAAAAATTTATAATTAAAAAATTAAAAAACTACTCTAGTAGCTTAGCAAAACCCCGTTAGAAAAAGAGGAAGAAGAACGAATGTAAGTAATACTGTCAATTTTGAATCCGGCTCGATAGACCAACTTGTTTTTGGAGGGTTAGGATCTTAAAAAACAAAGTCCAAATTTAAGCGAGCCTATGAGGGGTTAGCCCGATGAGGGTCGAGCTCGGTTCGCTGGCTTGAATTTTTAGTTTTTAATAACTTTTTCAATTTTTTTTAATCTTAAATAACATATGAATGTGTTTCAATATTAAAAATATTATTCTTTTTAAATTATAGATAAAGATAATCTAAAAGACCAAATGAAAGTAACATCTAAAATATACTTAAATATCATTATTGAAAAATATGCTTAACAGATGTTTTAATTTATAATATTGAGTTAAAATAATTTCATGATATTATTATTATTATTTAATTTACTTATTATTTATTATGGATAATTTATTTTTCATATATACACTTGTTTTGAATAATTTAGAATATATTTTTATTAATTTTTGTAATTAATTTTTATGTATTTTATAACTTTTTGTTAATTTTGTTAGGTATATCCATTTGAACCTACTTAAACTCTAAAGCCCTCGAGGGCTGAATTAGGATTTTTAAATAGAAACCCAATAAAATAGGGTATAGCCCGATCTTTTTTTTTTGTTTCTCATTTTAACAGTAATAGGTGTAAGAGTTGCTAGAGGTAAAAAAAGAAAAAACCAGAGAGGAAAGGGTTCGTCTACCCACTATGCCCCTAACAAGGCCACGTGAGGGATGGGCCTCAATCCAAACCCACTAAGCCACTTACCAAATCTGTTCCCAGTTTTAGGCATATGGGCTCAGTCCAAGTTCACAAACCAAGTGGCCCAACAAGATGCTAAAATGGGTTGGATCTATTTGAGGCCCCTAAATGATGTTGGCATGCATGGTCTTGGGTCTGGTAATTCGGGTTTCACTTCAGTTAACAAGGATCCAGATTTATCAGCTTTTGGGTCTTCAAGTTCAACCAGTTAGGCCAACTTTCAAGCCTAAACTTGAATTTGACCAATCTTATATGGTACAAAAAATTTACAAAATCAACCAAACAATGATCTTATAAAATGCTGTATATTGCAAAGAATTTTATTTATTTATTTTATACTTAAAAAAAATTGCTCATGGTTGCCGTGTAGACACCAAATTTTTATATGGTGCTCAATGGGTATAAAATTTCTATTTCGTGCCGTTCAGTGTTTATTTATTTATATTTATAATTAGATAATTATTTTTATAAAAAATGTAAAAAATAAATAAACAGCAGATAACACTAAATAAGAACTTGATGCTCATGAAATATCACGTAAGAATTTGATATTTTATTAGACACTATTTTTTTTTTATATTTAGTAAAAATAACAAATTTAAACTAGGCCAAAATTTATTTGTTCTATGAAAGAAACATTAAAAGTGTATTTCTTACATAAATATTTATAAAAATTTGTACACTAAATCTACCCGAAAGTTTTTTATTAATGACCACAATGCATTGGAACCTTTTTGATATGTTGACTTTTAGAATTTAGAAACAACTTTAGGTTACCTAATCTAACAATCTCTCAAAGTCATAATAAGTGTTAAACGAAATTTGGAAATTTCATATCGACTTGCTGCAAAAGTAATAAATAGGTGTAATTAAAAGTCAATCATAGATATGAGAACCAAATTTAACGTAAAAATTTTGAGGAAAAATTACGGGAGAAATTCTAAAACTAATTCTAATATATAAAGGATAATTAAAATTAGTTCTTGTTAAATTATAGAGAAAATTACACCAACTTTCTTTATCTTTACTTTAGAGTTTAGATTATACTCACATTCCCTATATTTTAAAAATCTCCACAAAATTTCCTTATACTTTAAAATCAAACTATTACTAAACTTAATAGTTAAAAAAGAATAAAATATGTAACAAGTGATAATATTCTCTTGTACTTTTAAAAAATATGAAACAACAGTAATATTTTATGTTAGCTATCTCATGTTACGTATTTAATTTAACTTTTAAATTAATAATTTTTAGTTATTTATAATTAGAGGCTTAATTGATTTGTTATTTTTTTCTCTTGCATTTCTCTTATTATGTTGCTAAAATAATGTAGTTGCTTTTTATTATTTTCTCCTCTTATTTGTTCGAAGTTTATAAATAATGATTTAAAAATTGAACCGGTCATTGAACTGGTAGAGGCAGAAAGTTATGAGTCAGTGGTTCAACCAGAGTTGAATTATAATCGAATCAAATTTTAATTAAATAATATATTTTTGTTTTAATTTATATATTATATATATTGTATAATATATCATAATAAATAATAAACATTTTAAATATATTTCATAAATTGATATTTTTTTGTCACTTTTTTATTATTTTATGTTATATAAATATTATATTACATAATTAAGTTAACAAATGCAATATGCTTTATTGGTGAGGAGGATATATACTTTGCCAAAATGTACTAAGTTCAATTCTTAGCACATATAGCAAATAAATGAATAAAAACTGGTTTATGAGTAAACTGATGGGTTTCATCGGTCTTTGACTAGCGTTGATCGGTTTTATGGATCACCAATTTTCTCTTGTAACAGGACCAATTACTATGGTGGTTCACCGAATTTTCGAGCCGGTCCAGTCCTATTTTCTTAACAATATTATAATTGCAATACCCAAATATTTTAAATAGAAACCATTCATTTTAAAATTTTGAAAAAAAATTAATAAAAAAAATAGGGATAACTTTTAGTCAATTTTAAAAAAAGAAGTCTCTTTCTTTCTCCCTAATATATATAGCAGCAAAATACCCTCTCAATACTCTAGTCACACCATTCTCCTCTTTCCTCCTTGCTATTATTGTTTGACGCCTCTTGGAGAAAGTGGTGGCTGTTTTGGAGTCCCTTGGTGGCTGTAAGTTGGAGTTCGACACCATTTTATTCTAGTAAGTATGTGTTTATCATTATTCCTCTGAAATATAAAAATTTATGACAATATAGCAGATTTGGAATGGTGATTTTGTGGGGTTATTGGGTTCCTTCATTTATAGTAAGTGGCTGGATACTTCTTTCTTATTAAATAAATTAAATCATGAAGAAAAAAAAATCTGATAGATGCTTCTCTTTTGTAAAAGTCCCTTCCATAGTTACAAATTTTTTTTTAAAAAAAAAGTGAGAATAATATATATATAGTATGGTAAGGACTTATATTGGGGTTATAGGAATTTGGGAATATTAGTGAAGAAAATATGTTATATTAATGTACTAATTATATAAATTTCATACTCTTAGGGATGCTTGAAATAAATTATTCGGACCCGAATCTGTCTTAAGGTAGAGTTTGGGTGGAAGATAATTACTCAATTTTCTACAGTTTGAGAGTGAGTGGATACTTACTTACTTCTTGATGCCTGAATTGTTAAAATTTTAACTCGTAATTCAATGATTTTATTTGAGTATGGATTGGAATAATTTTGAGGAAAGTGATATAAATATACATATAAATATATGTGTGAAATTTATTATCATGTTTTTACAGTATGAAAATTATCTGAATATTGATATTGTGAAAGTATGAATGGTATAATAATTATGAAAGTAATTTAGAACTATGTTCTAGGATTCATAGTAGAGTGGTGGTAGAACTACTAGGTGCACCTAGGTCACAACTTTTATCAGTTGAAGGCAGTTCCTAATAAAGGATACTTCTGTCAGTGAGTGTAGTTCCTGGCAGAAGATTTGATTTTATGATGAATGGTTTTTCCTCTGGATGAGAATGCTCTGGAAGGAAAACAAGAAATGGATATTTTTTCTTCGGTGAGTGCTGTTCCCGAAGGTGAAGATCAAGTTACCTTCCAATTAAGTTTTATCTTCTGGAGCGGAAATGCTGTTTTCTCAATTTAGGTTCTCCCTTGGAATTTGTTATAAATCTTAGGAATTTGTAATATTATTGAATTACTTCTAGTCATACTCTTCCAAATTCATACTATTAAATGTTATGGCAATATAATTATGAAATAAAAGTTATTTCCTTTTTCCTACATGTAAGGTGCATTAGATGCTTATTATGTTGAAAAAATAATGAAATGGGGTTTTTTATATTATCTTAGCACTAATGCACTTTACATCTGAGAGTTCATGTATCAATTGGTAAGTCTGTTTTTCATTCATTGAGTCGGTAGACTCACCCCTCAAATTTTAACATTTTCAGATTAGGTCTCTGGTGAATTTCCTTTAATTCCGCCTGCACTCTTCGAACTAGCTGATTGAATTGGTAGGCATTACCCTGAGTAGTAGTATTGGAGTACACTGAGGAAATTGTGGACCGATGTTGGATAGGATTTACTTGCATTTTAGTTTGTTTTATAGTCTGTAGTTATAATTGCATAATTATGTGTAATTTGGATATACAGTCCATGATGGACCCTTATTATTTTCTGTTAAAGTCACTGAGACTTTTGATTAATGGTAGGTCTGTTCACATTTGTTTTTCACATATTTGTATTCTGGGGTAATCCATATTTCAGGAGAAATTTTGCCGAAATTCTCAATAAATCATTGACTTAGTAAATTGTTATAAAAGTGTATTTAAACTTTATTATTCATTTAAAGGTGATTGTAAATGATATTATTTATATTAGTATTTTAGACTGGTAGATAATTACCTGAAAGATGATTTTCTACGCTGCTCACGTGTTCCAAAATGAGGCGTGACAATAATCTATTTGTTAAAATTTATTTATGAAGGTTTAATAACATTAAAAAAATTTATACAAAACACCTTAAATAATTAATGTTATTGGATAAAAAACCTAAAAGAATGACATATATCATATTTGATTGAGGAAAGATATTATTTGACTCTTGCTTCTCCATATTTGATTGAGAAGCTCCATAAATATTATAATATATAAAGTACCAAACTTAAGCGTTAATTGTGTGTTATATTTAATAGTATAAAAGAGATGTTTAATTTAGTAAGTTTTATTTTTAATAATTATATTTTATATATGTCTAAAAAAATTTAATAGATAAAATAAAAAGAAAAGGCTACTATTTACATATTTTAAAGGAAAATTTAGGTTATTTTATTATTTTTTTACTTTTGGGTTAAATAGTAACTTATTTTTAAAGTATAAAAGAGATTTAGATTTTTAAAATAGAAGAGAGGTGAATGAAATTTAAGACAAATACAAGACATGTTGATATAATTTCTTCTAAATTACAAATTTCTTTGTTGGCAAAAAAAAAACTAGAATTCCAATACCAAGAAGCACTCAAGATTAAATGCATTCATAACTGCCGTTATATTATACGATAAATTGTAGGATTCTTCTATCCTACGATCACGATTATACCAACATCCCCTTCCACTTTTTCTCCGGTAATCATTATTTTTTGTTTGTATTATTTATTTATTATATTTAAAGAAAATTCGAGACATTTTAAATTAAAATTTTTTTTAAATGTATGATTTTTTTTATTTTTTGAATGTGTTTATTTTTTAATTTATTATTATTATAAAAATATAAAAATGTATATATTCGTTAGGAGAGTAAGCCGTTTTCACCCTAAAAGGTTGTTTTTTTTTTAAAGTACTTTTATGAGAAAGTGGGGTTTGACTATATTTTTTTCCTAAAGTACTTTTGAAAAAAAATAAAAAATAACTGTTTTAAAAAATATTTTTTTTTATTTTTAGTTAAAAGTCATTTCAAACATAAAAGAGATAAATTTTTATGAACAATATTATTCTTATACTCTTACATGCATATTTTCATTCATCTAATGTATAATTTTTTTTTATTTTTTATAATTTTTATAAAATTACAATAAAAATTTTATTTTAAAATTTATATTTATAAAGAAAGTAAAAATAAGAACTCCTAATAATATATTTTATATTTTAAATTTAATTTAGATAAATTTTTTTTAAAATTTATGATAAAGTATCTTTTCATACAAATATTATAAAAAATATTTTTTTATATTTTTTAATAAGTTGACTTATACGTGTAAATTTAAATGTAATAATTTATTTTTTTAATAAAATTATTTTTATATAATTATATTTAAACACTAAATATCTTTTTTTAAATTAATATTTTTATTTAAAATATATTTTAAAAAGTATATGCCATCCAAACATTCCTTGCATCTCCCCAAAAATTTTCTTATATCTGATTGGGTAGCCTTTGCTGAGGTGAGTGGTGGGGGGAGAGACGGAGAGTTATGAATGAATATTGACGTGTGACTATATTAACTCTTTCAAACTATCCTACATGTAAGCATAGTTTTGAATGCACTTACTTTTCATTTAATGTATCATTGAAGGGAGATTGAGTGTGATGCTCTCTTTCTCTAATTTGTGATATATCACAAGTGATAAATTTAGCGAAAGAAGTACTCTTTTTTGTTTTAAATTATTTATTATTTAAGATAATAATTAAAAATTAAACAAGTCATTAAATAATCTTAATTATAATAAAAAATAACTTTATTAAAATATATTTTTTTAAGATTCTTGAGCAAAAACTGAAAATTAAATACTTTGAATTTTTTTTTCAAAATGAAATAACTTTACTTCCAAGACATGAGTCAATGACTCAATTTATTAAAAATTTTAGATGCCACAATAACTCAATTTTAATGAGTTTACTGTTGAATAATTATTCCAATTAAGATTTAGAATGTAAGATAAGATTTGTAAAGATTAATTTTGACCCTTTTTTTAAAAATAACTTTATTTCCAAGACATGAGCCAATAATTTTGTATTCCACAATAGCTCAATTTCGACTGATGATGCAGAGAGCCATACTCCAATAAAACCAAGAAAGGAAGTCCGAAATGAGTAAAATTGAATAGTGAATAACAAAATGGACAGATCATACATGCAAACCAATATAAATTCTACGATTCAATTTAAATCAATCATTGAAGCAAATTGCATCTATTGATTAACATTCAGAAAAAAAACAAGTTTAAAATATTTTCTTAACATAAATATAATCTACCAAACTCTACCTTAGTATATAAATTTATTCAGCCAACAATTTCATATTGTGCTATTAGCTTTTTGGATGCTATCCAAAATAATTCTATTGGATGGAGCGATAAGAATTCCATCCTATGATAAAAGCCAACTATGCCTCCCAACCTCGTAGGAGGGTAGCACGAGCAACCCGACTTACGCCAAGTGTGAAGGCGCCCATCCGAAGATTGCAATTGTTTGAATTACACATGTTCTTTATGTCACGGAAGGCTCGAGTCATATATTTCTTAAGCTCGTGGTTTACTTTCTCCTCATCCCACATGAAACCTTGAATGTTCTGCAGTCATAGAGAATTGTTATAAAAATATTTTGTCATGTCTCATGGTAGACTTAACATTGAAAGGTAAATTCCCAATGACAAATTATTTTGAAGATCAGATCTATAGAGTAAATGTCTGTGTTTTTAGATTCTACCAATCAAGAATATAAGTCATGTTACCATAAATACAAATTCAATAAACTGGCAATGAAGTTGAAATTACATGCACAAACATCTAAATTGCTTCACTTGTTTCTTATCTTTTAAAAGGCAAAAAGTCCTATATTGTCAAACTACACAGGATGGAAAGACATACTTCAATCGAACATCGATCGGGTGAACTAGATTAACAATCTTGTAAGCTACCATAAGCAGGTTTGTTTTTATTAAGTGAAGATTGAAGTTTCTCAGGCTGCTCTCAGAATAGAGAAATTCAGGGGCTTCAAGTTCCAAAATTATCAGTGCAATGAACAAACTTGTGGCAATAGTAATGTAAAGCCATTCAGCTAAGCATATACTCTACAGACTGAGGCAAAAACCTGAATTCTGAAGAATAAACAGAGAAAAATGACTGCATTTTTAGTATTAGATAACAGATTATGTTCTCTTAAATACCTGAACCCATTCAAAATAACTGACAGTCACACCTCCAGCATTTGCATATATGTCTGGTAGCACTATAACTCCTTTCTTAGATAAAATCTGCAAATGGTAACTTCACTCTCAGAGCTAATACTTCTCTCATAATCCAAATAATCAGTAAAATTTAACGTTACAATCTTACCTCATCAGCTTCTGGATCAGTAGGATGGTTTGCTGCCTCAATTATGAACTTGGCCTTCACATCTGCAGCATTTTCCCTTCAAACAAGAGACAGAGAAAAATAAGCATTAGGGGTTTGGACTTTTTAGAATCTTGTTGAGAGCATATTCAACCTAAAAGTTTAAGTTGTTAGAAGAAGACTCAAGAATAGTTTTATTATTATCTTTAGCAAGAAGAACGGCATGTCTTTGATCACCAGAGACACTCAACTTACTCAAATCAAATGCAATCATCAAGAGAATTTCACCCTACAATGCCCGGCATGAATTGTAGAAGCATAACTTTACCTTATTCAAAACAAAGCATTTAAAATAGTACAAAGTAGAAATGACATGAAGATGCAGTTCTGCCAATTAATAAAAGATCATATTGAAAATCTACTTTACAAATTAGAAACTAAGTGTCATTTTATTTCAATATTCTAACTGTTGCCAGCCAAAAGTTATGTGCACCTGCTTAGCACATATATACTGCACTAAGCTGATTCACAGACAAGTAGTACACATATATTAGATATTGTTTATCTCCTGGGAGGCAAAACACAGACCATATTCCTGGCCTCTGTGGCCATTTAAGTCATACACCAGACGACAGCCTACACGAACTTCTAATTTATTCAACACATCTTTTCTAGTTTCAATTTATACTGAAACCTCCCATCTATTAACAAAATTGTTAACAGAGCCTGTAGTTTCATGACACTAGATGCCCTTTTTCTTCTCAGAAACTTTCAGTAGCGCAATTCAATCCAATACAAATCACCAAAAGGCCAAATTAATACCTATGTAAACTTAAAATAAAGGAGGTTAATGTATATTTTAAAACTAAAAGGGGTGTGGAGAGGTTCTATTATAAATTGAAACTAGAGACGTGAATGTAAGTTTTAAATACTTCAGGGTACGTGAGTATAAATTTTAAAAATTTCAGAGGTAAATGAAATTTCCTCTTAGTTAAATGGTTGAGAAAGTAACATTCACTGAAACAACACAATCAATATGCAATAGAGAGAAGAACCTTAAATTCAAGAGGAAATAGTTTTGAGCAAAAGGTCAAAACCTGTTGATAACTCCACCTAAAGCACATGGAATCAGAACATCACATTCATGAACAAGCAATTCTGCAGGGTCCAAAGCATCTCCACCAGAGAAGTCCTTCAAACTGTTAGTTTTTTCTTTGTGCTTAAGCAATTCTGGGATATCAATTCCATTCGGGTTCTTAACTGCTCCAGTGATGTCACTCACTGCAATGACCTTACCGCCTCTTTCATGAATAAGCCTTGCTGCCCATGAGCCCACATTACCAAAACCCTAAAAGTTACATTCATACGAGAGACAGTTGATTAACGTAGATGAATCATGGACACAACACAGACACCCTGACTCATCAAACTTCTAAAAACAGAACACAACATGACATATATATACACTAAGGTTATAGATTTACAATCATACTTAATTTATATTTTTTTAACTTTCCTATCTGATGAACTCCTTCAAAAGCAAAATCAAACTGTTATCATTCTATATTCCAAGTATCAATCTATTAAATAAAAATATGTTAAACTATATCATTAAAATTATTGGAATACAATCAAAACATT
>JASKGM010051235.1:0-11793 GCA_034509205.1 Ceratonia siliqua
TAGAAATTAGAAATTTAAATATTAAAATACTTATTAAGGTTTTTTGTTTTGATTAGATTCATACAAAGAAAAGAAATTGCTTGCACCAAAAGAAGATGAATGACTTAGTATATGTTATGTGTAATTTAAAATTGAGAAATAAGCAGACAACGAGGAATGTTACTTTTGACTTTGAAGATATCCATTCGAATGATGAATGGATAACGGAAAAGAGGCAAGATGATATTGTTGAAGAAAATGATGAGAACGACCTTCAACCTATTCAAGTTGGTGATGAAGACACTGAAAATTTGCTTGATCCTAGCAATGAGATTGGGGAAGATCATTTGAATGATATGGATCTGGAATTAGATAATATTGAGGTTGAAGATGTAGGTAGTTGTGATGATTTACTTGAAGATGATGGTGATAATTCTAGTGATGGTGAAGATGATGGAGATGATGATGATCGAGCATTTGAGGATCTCAGTTGAAATTTGTTTTTAATTCTTATTTCTCAAATTAGATAGTTGTTATGTTATGTTTGAATTTTATTTAATTAATAGTTTCATATTTTTTAATTCTTATTTAACACTTAGATATTGATTTATGATATATAGGGATATTATATATGTTTTGTTTTTTACTTTCCTTACTTTAAGATGCATCTTAAGTCTTATTTATTATTACTATATAATTTTTAATATTTATTTATTCATGTATGTAAACTCTTACGAGTTTACGATCCGAGTTTACCCCCCTTTTCCGAGTTTACTTAAACTCACGAGTTTGACAACCTTGCTATAGACCCCAAGGTATATTTGTGCAGCTTTTACTCATTTTGAGGCGTCGCTACACCTTGTGCATGTGCTTGTATATGCCAAGGTGAAGCCAGCACCCGAAAATGAAATGTTGGTTGCACCTCAAATTGAGTTGCTGGCTGCACCAAGTAGCAGCAATCACCTTTTTGAACCTTGGTGGTGCAACAAGCACCTCAAAACTAGTGGGTTGGGCTTATACGAGTTGTATTAATCTTACTTGACCTAGTTTTGGTTATAAATAGATACTAAAAGACATTGACCATTCAAGTCATTAATTCATATTCCTCTTCTCTTCGTTCCATTCACCAACTACATTCTACATGGTTTCAGAGCCTAGTTGGAGAATTATAGAGTTTTAAGTTTAGTGATTGTGTGGTTCTCATGGTTGGAGCTCCGACCACTTCTATGTTCGAGCTCTAGCACTCTTTCTTTCTAGCCTCTCCTGTTATGACCCAATCTATGCACGTGACCGACGTAAGAACTACTATAAAGCAGTTCCCACAAGCCTGACAGACGCTAGAGCAAATCATAACAATTAATAGTAATAAAATATTACCATTTACTAACCAAAGGTAAAAAGTTATTTATGTAGAAAATTGGATAGAGTCACGCCTAAAAATTGGGTGTTTCCAGGGGTACAACAACACAAAAAGAAGTGGACAAGCCCAATTTTACATCGAAGGGCCTCAGTGGCCACCACAGAACAGTTCATAGTGCAATTATAAGTTCCTATGCTATTCACATACAACTAACTTTACATGCATAACATTGTCCTACACATGCAAAAATAGCTAACTGTCCACAATACATCCGTAAGGTGCTCCATTGTCCCTTCTAGAATTAACCCACCAGAATTCCAATGGCAAGTTCCTAAGATGCCGAACGATCTGAAGGTGAGGGCTTTGTAACGTTGTCTGAAAAAAAAAATGAAGAAATGAGTCTACAGACTCAGTGAGTAGAATTAATCCCACAAAGTATTAGCTTATAAAACAATATCAGAAGTATATCACGTATTAATAAATCCATAACAAATTATAATTGCAAAACTCTTTAATATATAAAAAAATTTCTCAGTTTAAGTATAATTCATCGAAATACAAATACATTCAATAGGACGGATCCATTGCTTCTTCACAAGAGAAACTCTCACACTTACATATGTCACACACTGCACTGAAACAAGTTGCTTGTCAGAGACAGCATTCATATCACTGAGGTATAGATCCAGAGTAATCTCACAGATAACGCTATGTCAGAGTATAGTCCATGGATAATCACTTAGCTAGGTGCACCTAGGGTTTCTCTATAGAAGTAGATAAAGGATCCATCAAAACCGCTTATGATTTCGCAATTCATGGTATTTGCACAATAAGATATAATAAAATAGAATAATTAACATTTTCTTTTCCAGCCTACAATGGCAAAATAATAATGTAGAGTAAAGTATAATTCTTCTATCACTTCAAAGGTTCACATATTTCACAATAACACAATTCTAATACCAAGGAATAAGTTTAGTTGATTCTCAAATCAACATAATGAAAATATCGTCAAAAATATTATCACAAAATAAACAATTGGCTACAAAGGTAAGCTTACTTTGTTCTGAAATAGAATTTCAAGTATCTAAAAGATTCAAAATATATGAAATCAACAATTTCCTTTTAAAAAGGTGGGAATTCTACTCACCTACAAAAATGTGAATCTCTTACTCTTACTAGCTTTCCTCTTAGAAACTCTTCTTGCAAGTCAACCTCTACTTAGTGTTCTGGATGTACCTCCTTTCCTCTAACCTTGATCACAAAGGCATAAGACTCAAAATTTTGAACTCTCAATTAATTACTCTAATTTAAATTCCAATTGTCTTCCTTCTTCTTTCTTTCTTTTCTCTTCTTTTCTTTTGTTTCTTTTTATAATTTATGATTGCTCACCTAATTTAAGGTCAAGATAGAAGTTACCTTACCTAGACTCCCAACTTACTTACAACCACCAAGAAAGGAGTTCCAAGAATGACACTTAATTACTCATTCTCCCCACACCACTTTGAACAGAATATAAGTAGAAATTCTGCAAAAAAAATCATAAAATAGAGAGGAGAATGATTTACGGCTGCCTTGGCAATTATGCAGAGTAAACACGCAACGTAATAGGCAAAATTACAGTACTAAACCAGCTTTCACTAACCCACAAAGAGCTACACAACCCCGTGAAACAACTTAGCTTAGCAGTAAGATTTTCCTGCACCAACCAGAAAACAGAGGAAGCTACATGGTCCCTTGAGAGCTATACTGGAGCCAGCAACTCTAAACCCCCTCTTCATGTAACAGAACCGAGCTTGAAGATCAGAGAATGCAACCCGGCAGAAGTAAGAAGAGAGACAACTATCACGTTAGCAGATTGCTCAGCACTCTTGATGCGAAAACAGTGGCTACGGACAGCTAATGAGGTTCCAATTAAATGGTAAGATAGATTATAGTGATCACCACGTGTTGCTTCCTGACAAGCCAAGTAATGCTTAGAAAAGTCTGGACCATTCTACTTGTTTGCAAGTGTTAACATATATATAAATATAAAATCTTCTTCTTTTTTTCATGGAATTAAATATTTGACTACTTCCTAAATTAATTAAAAAGACTTATTCCCTAGCTCAACATTTGAAGATACTATTTTATTGAAGAAAAGAGCTTTACATCTCCTATGCCTTCACTGTGTCTGTAACCAAAGAACTTTCCAGTGACCATAGAATCTGGCATATATTTGACAAAATTTGTGGTCACCATAAAAATTCTAGCATATCTCTGTCAAGTTTTCTGGTGACCAAAGATTTTCGACATTCCTCTGGCTAGTTTTCTGGCCAACATATTTTGTAACTATCCTTCACCTTATTTCTCCACTTTTCTTGCAGAGCTCCAACAAATTTTCTGGCAATCCTCTGACAACATTCCCTACAGTCATCTAGCTGCTTATTTTTGTAGTTTTATGACTATTTTCTCTTTCTGTCATTTCACTTCTTGCTCAAAGATAAATATTTTTGTCAGGCTTTGGTTGTTTTTTTTTTTTTTTGTGGTTTGCAATTGTTTGAGAGCTATGTGGTCATGCTTTGACCAAAAGAAAAATTGTTGGTTGTTGATGAGACTACTGGTCACAAGTTAAAGTTTTGGAGTATTAAAGACATTGTCACTAGCAAGAGACTTTAGTTTTGGGTGCCTAACCCAAGTATTGTAGACCAGTTTGGAGAAGATCGAGGAAACTACTCAAGAGAAGTAGGTTGAAGACTTCTGGGAGTTGTGTTATTTTGTTATATGATGTGGTTGGGAGAGTAGCTGGTAGAATATCGAGGGGGCAGCTCATGGGAAGTGAGTCGAAGAATTATGGGAGCTATTTGTCTTCTGAGGCATCGCCAAAGGGAATACTAGTCGGTAAAAGTTCTTGAATCAAAATTGAAGGTTGATAATTGCATGTTTAAGTTTGGATTTGTTTTTTCTTTTTCATTTTAGTTGGGTTTTATTTGTAACAAACTAAAAGCTTTGTAAGTATCAGCTTAAGAGGGAGTGTTTAGAATTATGAAGGCTAGGGTTAAATATGTGTGTATCACAACTAATGGGCAGAGCTTGTACTAGTTATACGATTCTTGACCTAGTTTTTATTATAAATAGATGCTCAGGGACCCTGACGAACTCATATAAGCTTAGTCTATAGATTTTTTATAGACAAACTCTTTACAAAAATTAACAACTGACTTTAGAAGTCATTGGTATAATTCTTTTTTTGTTATAGAAAAAGTTTAGGAGAAAGAAAGGCACACTCATTCCAAGGCAGAGCATGCCACAAGCCTCAATGAGAGTTTATAGTGGTATTTATCAATGTTTTGAAAACTGAGCTAGTTATTAAACCGACAAAGGAAGTAGTTCATGGGTCGAACTACGATTAGACCAATAGTATATATATATATATATATATATATATATATATATAATTTTATATTATATAGTACTATATATTGATAATATATAAAAGGTAAATAATTTAATGATTTAATTTGAAAATAATCATACAATACATACATAATATCATTGAACCACTTAAATATACATAAAATAAATTTATAATGATATAAGTATTAAGAACACATGTATTATATTTATTTATATTAAAAAGTATCAAAATAATATTTGTTTGAACTCAAAATTTCATAAAAAAAAGGTTGCCAAAATGACTTTGTTTTAGTAAAAGAAAGAAAATAAGAAAAAATAAATAAACTATTTGAACCGGTCTGGTTCATCACTTTTTGGTTGGTTTTGACCCATTTCCCCTTTTTCTTACTAGTTCATCGATTTTCTGATCAATTTTTTGTTAACTAGTTTTGAGGGTTAGACCAAACCAGTTCACTAGTTTTCTAATTCGACCAATCGGTTTGATTTGGTTTTTTTAACAACCATATTTACATTTCACCTACTAAGATGGATTATTGGTAGCAAAAATAAAACCTAAACTTTTCAAGTAAAGTGTTTCTATCTTAAATATGTGATCTACTTCTGATTTGTATATACATCTATTTATGATTGACTTGGCCTATTCATCTTTTATAAACCAAGTTTATCGAAGAATTTTTCATATGATTAAATTACCAAAACGGTGCAATTTAAAATGAACAAAATTTAGATGAATTTTTCTTTTATCAAGTTCTATAATCAATAAAGGGCATATCATTAAGTTCTTCAATAAATGAATGATACGTATAATATATTTGTCCATTCACACAATTCAACTAGCTTTATAATTAATATTCATTAATACACTTGTTTTCGTTTTGATTGAAAAATTTGATGACCAACACCTAATTTGAAAAATTTTGTGAAAACAGAGTTCATGAATCTCCTAATTCTAGTATGAATAATGGTATAAAGTATAAACTTCGTCTTGGTTGATGATCAAACTAGCATGAGAATACTCTTACCGTATAAACCGGAAAAAAAAATGGAACACAATTTGATTAGAATATACAAAATAAAGTATTAAATATAATTGATTATTAAGCTTTTCTTTATTATTATAGATATTTTAATCATGAGTATTAAAAGTGTAATATCGGGAATTTATTAAGCTTATGTGGCGAATTTAGCTTCTAATTACTTTTCCTTCTAGCTAGGAAATAAATTAAACTTATAAGGTAATTACTGATGAAAAAAATATATAGTATGATCTCTCAAGGATTAAAATTACTAAATAATAAGATATGAATTAATAAGAATAAAAGTTTATAGTCTTTAACTTTTTATGAGCAAATATCCAAAAACAATTTATTTTACTTCCCTCTTTATGTCAGAGTGGAGTTTGCACAATATTCAATTAAGAACTCAAATTAAATTCACGATTGAGGATACTGAAAAACTGGAAAACTGAGAATTATAATTATAGAGAAATAAAAAAAATTCTAAAATTACATAGAATGACAAATTTCCAATTGTATAGTTTTTTTTTTTCCTGGTCAACAAAATTGTTTGCACATCACTTTCACACCTTCTCTTACATATATTATTTTTTAATTAGTTATTATATATCATTATTATTATTATTTTATAATATATTATTGATAAAGATGGAAATATGAGAAGAGGTGTGAAAAAAAGTAGCATGGAAATAAGACATGGTTACAGTAGGAAAGAGGTCAATCAATTTTCACTGTCCACCCGTTATGGTCCTCCAAATCACCAACTGTGATGCCTCTAATCATATCAAGCAGTTTCCTGGACACTGTTCCTTCTCCAGTTTTAAAATCAACCCTGCACATAAAATAATATCAATTTAAGTTTTTTGTTGTTGACTATTATGGTTTTTATTAGACTAATTAAAATATACTTTTCATCTCTTAAATTTTAGAACTTTAAACGAGGTTTTATTTTGGCCTAAATTTTTATTAGTGTCCAGTTCCGCTTTTAACTTTGCAAATATTATCAATCTTTTTCTTCACTTTCATTCTGCTAAATCACTAACGGTAAGATATTAGGTGGCATCTTAGGCAGTTCAGTTTATCAGCCAAGTCCATTTACTTGACATTCTTGCAATATAACATTTAATATTCTTCTTATTTTTAAAAATGACACTCGGATTTCTATGAAAATATAAAAACATTAGTTTATCTTTAACAATATGACAAGTGACTGAAAAAAATGATAAAATGATATATTTACATATTCATAAGGGTGCTAAATATTATTTTAAAAATAAAAAATGTATTATAATATTAAATTTCGAGATGTTAAGATAATTTATCCATTTTGCTATTAGGGTGAATTAACAAGTTTGACAACTTCATGAATACCGGACAACCTAAAGAGAATATATTGATGATATTTGCAAAATTGATGGACCAAATTGACATCAATAAAATTTAAGAGAAGAAAATGAAATGTCTTGTAAAATAATATTTTAACCCTATTATGATTATTATCATCCTTATCTTCATCGTCATCATCATATAATATTAGGGAAGAAATGATAATTTTAATGGCATTTACTTTTTATCCTGATAAGTTATACTCAGAACAGGAGAGATTCCAACGGCAGTTCCACTGCAGAAAACTTCATCAGCATCAAGCACTTCTTCTACCGAAACTCTTCGTTCCTCAGCCTAATTACGCATTAACAGAAAGCAAATAAAAATATTCATCTTAAAATGAATGAGAATTAGCATTCCAAAAAGCTAATTTACCAACAAATCTTTCTCAGAGATATATCATGAGCAAAATTTCAGCATTAATTCATTTTTTTTCTTACTTCAATTTGAGCAGTTAATCTTCATAATTATACAAAAATAAAAAAAGTCACCAATTAAATATTGATTTAATTATTTAAAGATATTGTAATATATAACAGTGTCTTATAAAATATTTTTTTATGCTGTTTTAGAATGCCACTAAAATATAATATTAAATTTTATGAAGTATGTTCTAGTAAAAATACGATGTTTAACAAAAAGAACAATAAACATGTGGTTTGTTCCAAAATTAATTTCTTCTCATGTGTTTAAAGTATGTCATTTAACCTTCTTTTGGTTTGCTCCATTGTCACTTAATTATCTCGTTTTGTTTTTTGACCTAATTTTAATAGAAATAATTATATTAAAGTAATTAAAATGATAAACAATTTTATTATTAAAATTTTGTTCACTTATATTGAACAATTTTTTTAATGTTTTAAGGTCATTGCTAGGATTAAGCGAATATTTAAAAATTAAAATTATTAGTTTAATTTGAGCAATAACCTTAGAGTACTCTAAAACCGCTTAAAAATATAATTGAAATAGATCTATAATAATAAAACTATTTATCATCTTAACAATTGGGTGATTATTTCTGATAAAATTTAGATGAAAAATGCCGCAAATTAGTCAAGCCATAATTAAGCAAACCACAATAGGCTTGAATGATATACAAGCTACAGATGGGCAAACTGATTTTGGACTAAATTCCAAAGTTAAATATAGCATAAAAAAATTTAACTGGTATTGAATTTTAAATATTTTCTCATGATGATTTCATATAAGAATTAGTAATCACCTTGTAACCCAAATCAGGAGCGAGGTGAAGGATACATTTTCTTGTAATTCCAGGTAAAATAGTTCCACTTGCTGGTGGAGTTGAAATTATATCATCCTAAAAATGGAAGAAGAATAATATTAACAAAAAAAGAATTAATGAAAATGGTCATTCTTTTTTCTTATATGAATTACATTCACCTCCCTCAAATTTTTAAAACATATATTCACACCCCTTTATTTTTAATTTATATAGAAATCTTCCCTCTATTAATAAAATTGTTAACAAAACTAATGCTAAATACATTTTTTTTCTCCTAAAATTTTTTAATGAGTCTAATTCAATACACGATAAATCATAAAAATGTGTAAAAAATTTATAATAAGAAAAGTTAATGTAAGTTTTCTAAAACTATGGGACATGTAAGTGTAGGTTTTATAAATTTTATGGGATGTTTTATTATAAATTAAAATTAGAAAGAGTATGAGTGTATGTTTTTAAAATTTAGAGGTGACTGCAATTTAATTTTTTTTACAGGAAAAGTAATAAAATAGCACTAATTAGGATTACCTTCACAATGAAAGCATTACATGAAGCTACCTCCTCAATATATTTATGTTCCTCTGCGTCTAAGAAGAGGACATCGGTAAATCCTTTGGCCTTTGCTTGTTTCACCACTTGGAAAACCTGTATATATAATATTTTTACTAGAGATCAGGTATTTTTTCATATTAAAGAATTAATTAAGTTAATCACCATATTTTCAATATAAATATGTGGCAAATATTACTAAATACTTTTAGATATTAGTATTAGTGTAATGTTTTTTCTTTCTTACTAGTAGGTAGTGGGGTAACATTGAGGGGGAATAGGGAGTTTGAACCTTAGAAAAAAATTTTAAATAGACTTGAATTACATATTTTTTATAGACTACGCCAATAATGGATTAATAGATAAGCATATAAGAGAGAGGACCTATTGAGATTCACTTTTGACATTCTTATTATATATTTATTTATTATTGATCTGATACATCTTTTTTATATTCGAGATCCACTGAATAATTTATTTGTGTTTGATATATGTATATCATGTTTTTTTATTATTGTATAATGGTCTATAGTATTAGGGGTCCGGATTTTTTCTATTTCGTAAAATTCAAAAAAAAAAAAGATTACATAATTGGGGACCAACATGAATCAGGTGGGCTTACTCATTTAGTGTGAAACCCACTTATACAATCTCTCTCTTTCTCTATCCAAAATTTAGCATGTAAATTTTGAAGTCTAATGGTGAGAAACCTAATCCGTTTGATAGTGTTTAGATCAATTTATGTGCAAATATTAATATATCTTCTCTTGTATAAAAAATGTTAAACTTTCCCTAACATCAGTTTAGAAAAGAAAAGAAAAATATCAAAAGAACGGAAGTTTTTCAACTCATGCAAATATTTGTAAGTATATATAAAAATATTTCATACTAATAATTAATATGCAAGCATTGAAATGTATAGAATTATGCCAATTTTCTTTTCTGTAATTATGTTTCTAAAGGGGACTATGAGGACTGACACTATGGTAACTACCATAGTACCCAGGCTTGACCACGCATTTGCACAGATTGCACTGTTACCGTTACCTTAGTTCTATACTTTATAGGCGTATTATTTATTTGTTATAATAATAGGAGAGCTGGCTATCAGAATGTATATGATATATAGTATCATGTATTCGAATTCACTAAAGATAATAATAGGGATACATACAACTCGTACAAACACGTGATAAAATTCTAATATCATAGTGGCTACCATAGCATCGGTTCTAACATCATGTATATGAACAGCTAAAGAACTATGAAAATAAAAAAATAAAAAAAGAGAGAGAGAAGAGTCTGTTGGGTGTTGAAGAAAATTAGAAAATTAAAAAAGGTAGAATTATATATAATTTTTTATGGTGAAAAGAATTATATATATACTTACAGGTGAATAGTTACTTATATTTTTTATGCCACCAGTTCCCCCAGGATAAGCACGAGGAAATTTATCCTCAATTAACAAGTTCAGGTCTGCAGATTGTCCCTGTCACATAAGAAAAAAATATTGAGATAAATAAATAATTAATGGTAATAATATTTTTTTGGTAAGAATAAGGCCGGGAGAAATTAACAACATATATTTTAAATGATAAAATAATTATAGAATTTTAAATATTTTACATTAACTATTCACGTTTATTATTTATATTTTTATACTTTTAAAATATTAAAGTAATAAAATCAGTATAAAATTTTAAATAACTTACGTTAACTATAATTATTTGACTTTTAGTTTTAAAATATAAAAAAATTGTTTTTAAAATTTGAAATAATTATATTTAGTTGGAGGTTACAAATATTCAAATAACTACCCATCACTTATCATTAAATTTTATATAAAAATAATGAAATTTTAAACGTTAACTACCCTAATTAATATCACACCAAGACACTAAAAACTCCAATATATATATAATAGTATAAATAAATTATAGATATAATTATACATTAAACTTTGTTATGTATTTTATAAAATATTTGTTAAGCTACATCCGGATATATCGGTATGTCTGAATTTTTTTTTTATTTCTTAAGTTTTTTATTTTTTTATAATTTTATTTTAAGAAAATAATCAAAAGAATTTAAGAAAAAAAATTCAAAAATAAGTTAAAAAAATTCAAAAAAATAATTAAAACACAATACTTAAAAAAATGTAAAAAAAAAATATTATTAAATAATTAAAATAATAATATTCATGATTAATTATGTAAAAAAATTAATTAATTAATCAAACAATACTCATTATTCTTGTAAATTTTATTAAATAATTATCATGAATCATATTCTGAACGTTTCATAATAATCTTATCTATTTGTTTAATAGATGAAACTAATTTCAAAACTATTTTATATTTGAAACAATGGAAGTTCTCACCTTGTACTTATTGCCAATTGGATTAGTGTATATTAAGAAGGTGGATTCTGGTGCGGGTCCAATACCCATAACAGATCCGCTTCCAAACAGTAAAGGCCTAATGTACAATGATCCTTTTCCATAGGGAGGTACCTGCATCTCAGGGTCCATTTAATTAATAACTTTTTTCGATGACCACTCTCCAATGTTTTTTTTTTTTTACTTTTTTATATTAATTATTTATTTATTATGTCACATAATTTTTTTAAAATTTTTAAAACTTTTTTTTATTTTTTAAAAAATATGTAACATAAATGAATAATACAAAAAATATAAAAAAAAACTTTAAAAATATTTTAAAAAATATGTAACATAAAAAATAATTAATTAATATTAAAAAATAAAAAAATTAAGGTAAAAAAAAAAAGAATTGACTATAGGATATCACTCTATTCTATATGATAGTTTCTTTAATTATTTTTTATTTTTTATTATTTTTTGATAT
>JASKGM010051246.1:0-19945 GCA_034509205.1 Ceratonia siliqua
CTGGACTGGATGGCAAGTATAGGCCCTGGTCCAGTGCCTATGCTTGCCATCCCCTCCATCAGTTCTTGGTCATGAAGGTTTTGATATTATGTTAAGAAGATTTCAACCCAAAAGTTTAAAGTGGTAGGTGATGGCTCAATAATGATTTAATTAATATACCCAACACCTTTCAAAGCATGACGCTAGAACATTTTATATGGTTGGATGTAGATTATTAAAGAAGCTTTTAAGTTGTGTAGCCATGTCATCGGAGGTACAAATTTGCATGTCTTCTTTCTGCTATTAAAAGTGACTAAAGATAAATATCATGAGATCTTTAATATCTTAATTTTTAACATGGTTCAGAGGTTTAGAGTGAATCGTCCTACATCCATTGTTGCAATGGTTTATTTTTTTTAAGTGATGAGAGTTACACTATAAGAGGTGGCTAGCAGCCCTTACATACGAATAGACTAGGGTAACATTATTTGTAGATGAAAGTCGATGAATACCCTTAACTAAAAATAATAATAACATATAAGCAATTAGGCTCCATCACTAACAATCTCTCACTTGGAGACTAACTCGCAACAAGTCTTGTAGATATGCTCCTCTTGTAGCCCATACACCCAATGTGATGCCTCCTCAACAATTAACTATGGAGGGCAGCTGAGATAGTACAAAACTTTAACTTCTCAATTGTTACTAGCTTTTTCAATAGTGTAAACACTTGATTTTATTTAGATAATTTTTGAAATTTAGGAAGATAGCAAAAGTACAAAAATTTAGAAAATACAAAAAAATTAGATAAAATGATAATAATGGCTGAGAAAGCATAAAATGCAAGAAAGAATAATATATATATATATATATATATATATATATAATGACCAAAATAATAAAAAAAATTAAATTGTAAAAATATGAAATTTTTTTTTCTTTTACAAAAATAAAAAAACAAAAATAAAATAAAAATGAAATACAAAATAGGAAATGGGAAAAAAAAATATTTTTTTATCCCAATTTCTGTTTTTAAAATGTTAAACCAATCAACCCACTTTTTCTGTCAAAGTCCACTTACTTTGTTTTTTTTAGCCCCTTTTCCTCTTCAACAAAATGCCCAATCCCATTAGCCCATTCCCTTTCATTTGATCCAACCCGGTCCAAGGGAAATTGCTCCATGACCCAGCATCTTCTAATTTACCCCAGCTGCCCAAAAAAAACCATAGCCATTTCATCTTACCCTTTCTTCCCTCATGCTAGCCGTCGGCCTTTCTATTTTCTTTCTATTTTCTTTCCCATTCCCTTTTTTTGTCTCTAGCCACCATGCCCCTTCTAAGCTCTTGCTTCTACATCCTCTTCATCACTTCACCTCAATCTTCGCTCTTTCAATTTCATCCTTATCCGATTTATCTTCTCAGTGTATCTCCATGGCCTGCTCATCCAATTCGTAGTCCTATCTTTTCTCTCCATAAATGCATCAAATATCTTCAAAGATTTTATCTTGAGGGAGCCAAACCCAAGCTGGATTTGTTGACTTCGGAGGAAGCCTTTCCCACCGTTCAACCTCCAGCTCACGATCCATATTGCAGAGGGATAAGAACAGAGATTTTCATTCGATGGAATGAAGAGTAGATCATGCTATATGCGTCCGGTTATTTGCCTATAAATAGGGAGGATGAGGTCGAGAAAAGCAGTAGAAAAAAGGGGGAGAGAGAAATTCGAAAAGAGAGAAAGGAACAAAGAAATTTTCAAAGAGGAGTTTTGGGGAAAGAATAGAAGAGGAAATCTGTGGGATCAGTATCTCTGTTTACACAAAAAGGTAGCAGAAGGGTAGTTGTTTCATCTTCTGGGAGGTAAGTCCGTTATTATCTACTACTTGCTTCCCTTGTTTGTTCTTTCTTTATTTTATTTTCTTTAAACCACGATAGATGGTTGATTTCAAATCCATGTCTCCGTGTTGCTCATGGTTTTGAAATTTTATGAATTTAAATTGTGATCCTGAGAGCATGTGTACATATTGTAAAATATAAAATGATTTTAATTTCTGGCTTATCCTAAGATTCAGGGGTATCATTATGGTTTGTATTTTAGACCAGCCTCACTTTGTTTTGGGGTTCTGGTACAATTAGAAGTCCTAAACCCGTTGATGTATATTATGGGCATTTAAAAGACAAACTCTGCGTCTGAATTTAGTTCCTATCTTTCCATGGATTTTTATGGGTTTAATGAATTAGGTTGTGGTTGCAGATCTTCCAGAGTTGTATTGAAATATTTTGTGTTTGTTAATGGTTTGATTTAGTCACTTGAGCTCATTTTGTTATTAGTTTTTTTTTTAATTAGGTTGTATTCAAAAATTTTGTGTCTGTTAATGGTTTGATTTAGTCACTTAAGCTCATTAGTTTATGTTTTAATTAGATTGTATAAATATTGTGTCTGTTAATGATTTGATTTATTCACTTGAGCTCACTAGTTTATGTTTTAATTGGGTTGTATTTTAATATTTTGTGTCCGACTGTCTGTTAATGGTTTGATTTAGTCACTTGAGCTCATTTTGTTATTTGTAATATTCATATTGGGTTGTATTTAAACATTTAATCCTGTCCTTAGATGACTCAGTGCTGATCATGGATTGGGGTCCTTAGTATCTACGTTGGTTTTGGTTAAGTTGTATAATTTATTCCTTGAATCCTTCATGTCTGGTTAATGTATGGGCTACTTGTGGGCCGTTTTGCAGCTTTCATTTAGTAGTTTCAGTTTTATTGAATTTGTTTTTATTGTTGGTTATTTTACACCATGTCTTCCTTAAAGGGGAAAAATGAAAATTATGTGAGATTTTATTGGGTAACAAGGCTTTAATATTAGGAAGAGTTTCATGGGTTTGACCAAAAACAAGGTTTGAGCTAAAGAGATCTCAAAAGCCCAATAACTTGTAATTTTCAAAATTTCCTAAGGCTCAATTATTCTGAAAGAATTCTAAAAGCGCAAATCTGAAAGGTATTTAGGAAAGAGGTTTCACAAAAAATTCAAAAGGTCCAATTTAAACAAAAAAATTGACCATATAATTTGTGGGCTTCAAATGCCATACAAAATAACACTTCTCTGGGATTCAAAAGCCTTCAAATGAGGTTTTAATGATATTTTAAATTTACTAAAATTTTCAAATAAGAGGGAGGTTTTGGGCTTTGCTCAAGTTTATTTTGGAACTCTTGGCCCTACTTGAACTAAAGAGAGTTTGTGAAATTCCTTTCAAAGGCCAAGGGACAGAAAAAATGAAAGTCTTTTGAAAAATTAAAATGAGTAAATTAAAATAAAATCTAAATGAATTAACTTGGGTACAAAAGACACAAAGCAATTTTAAAAGCCCAGTAAACTAAAGTCTTGAACCCAATTGAAGTATTGCTTCCGTGTTTAGGATTTCAAAGGATGATTTGAAGATCTTCTTAGAATTCAATGCAAAGGTTTAATTTTTTTTCCAAGGATCACTCTAAATTTCATAAACCTCAATGCTTTTAAAATTTTCATTTTAGCCCCACAAATTTCTGATAATTTTGTATTGACCCCATAGCTTTTAGAAATTATAGTTTCGACCCCAACACCTTAAGAAATTATCTTTCAATCTCCAATGTTTTTAGGAGTTGCATTGGCGCCCCATATGTTTCAAAAATTTTAGTTTTATCCCAAACGCTTCTGGAAATTAGAACTCTACCAGGAATGGTAAATTTTCGCTTTCGACCTTCCTCTTTTATACATTATATAGAGAATTGTTCTCCTACAGTGTCTTAGGCTTTATGTGAAAATTTATTTTTCCTATAAACTTAATTTTTCATAAACAATATGTGAAAATTATTTTCTCATGTTATCTTAAGCTTTATATGAAGGTTCATTCTTCTATACTGTCTTATTTCATCCATAAGCATTGGGTGGAGCTTTCTACATTGTTTGAGCCCCTGAAGATTTTGGGTAGAGATCTATTCTCTTGTATAATCTTATCAAAATACTTTTGTCTTAAGGTTGAGATCATATATCTACCCTAGGCAAATCAAACACATTTTCACCTTAGGGTTGAGATCATATATCTACCCTAGGTACTTCATCAAAAAACATCGAACTACGTGGATTTTGATTCCTATTGGGATACGTAGGCTCTTATACAATAAGTCAGATCTGACTCTTTCATCTTCGTATTGCATTAATAAAAATGGGTAATTAAAATAATCAACATCAAATTTTAAGCACAAACAATTAAGGGTAATCATCCTTTGGGATTGTAGGGTGCGTAACACTTTCCTTACACCTAATTCGACTTTTGAACCTTTCCTTTAGTTTTAAGGGCCAATTTTTGGGTTTTTTAATAATTCCAATTATTTTCCTAATTAATTGGTGGCAACTTTATTTTTATAAAATCTCTATATTTTAACCATCCGTCACGTTGTGACAAACATGTTTGCAACATTCTCTGTGTCACGTATTTTTTCAATTGTCAAAGTCCCATCATCCACTAATCCATGAATAAAATGATATCTCAATTTTATGTGCTCTGTTCTAGCATGAAACACTGGATTCTTCGCAAGAATAATTGCACTATGATTGTCACAGAAAAGAATACTATTTCCATGATTTTTACCCAATTCTCTAACGAGAATTTTTAGCTAAATCATCTATTTGCTTGCTTAGACATAGCAACATACTCCGCTTTTGTGGTTAATTGAGCCACAACCTTTTTTAGCTTAGATGCCCAACTCACAATAGTTCCACTTAAAGTGTAGAGATAACCAGTAGTGCTTCTTCCATTATCAATATCTCCACCGTGGTCTGCATCAACAAAGCCTTGCAGAGTTAAACTACCTATTCTAAAACAAAGTGATAGTGACATGGTACCTCTGAAATACCAAAAGATGCACTTGACAACATCCTAGTGTTTCTTTCCTGGCTTAGCCATGATCCTACTAACAAGTCCCACTGCATGTGATATGTCAAGTCTAGTAAAAACCATTGCATACATTAAATTGCCAACAATTAAAGCATAATGAACTTGAGCCATATATTCACACTCTTTATCTGTATTGGGTGACTGATCCTTAGAAAGCTTGAAATGATTTACCAAAGGAGGACTAATAGGCTTAGCATCTTGAATTCTAAACTTGCTTAACACCTTTTCAATTCAATCAGCTTGTGAAAGCTTCAAAGTACCAGCCACTTTATCTTGAACAATTCTCATCCCAAGAATTTACTTTGCAGCTCCCAAATCCTTCATTGCAAATTCAATTGATAATTGTTGTTTCAACTTGTAAATCTCCTAAATGATAGGTACTATAGTAAGCATGTCATCCACATACAACAGTAGAATAATATAACAATAATCAAATTTCTTAAAGTAGTAACAATAATCCATATCACATATCTTGAGGCCATTTCCATATATGAATGAATCAAATTTCTTGTACTACTGTCTTGAGGGTTGCTTCAAACCATACAAACTTTTATTAAGTTTGCACATATGGTTTTCCTTACCAATCATTGAAAAAACTTTAGGTTGAACCATATAAATATCTTCTTCAAGATCACCATGAAGAAAAGCCATTTTTACAATTTAACTATTCAAGATATAAATTCTCAGAAGCTACAATACTCAGTATTAACTTGATTGTAGTTAACTTGACAACTGGAGAGAACATCTCAAAATAGTCAATACCTTCCTTTTGCTGGAAACCCTTCACAACCAATATAGCCTTGTATCTCTTACTGCCAACATGTTCTTCCTTGACCGAATAAACCCATTTATTTCTTGATGTCTTCTTACCTGCTAGTAACTGAGTTAACACGCAAGTGTGATTTCCCTGTAAAGAGTTCATCTCATCCTTCATCGTTAACTCCCACTTCGAAAATTCTTCAACTTGAATTGCCTCATTATAGCATTCAGGTTCACCTTTATCAATCAACAACAAATAATGCAGAGAGGGAGAATATCGTTGAGTAAGCTTAGACATTCTGCTTGACTTTCTCAATTGAGACACAGGTGTAGAGGTTTCTAGTTATGCTGGAATATTTTTAGGATTTTCCTACACTATTTTAGTAACATCACTTTCAGATATCTCCTCCAATTCAACTTGTTCTTGCTTTCAACAATTTTTCCTGCACTGTTAGATTTTGCAATATGCCTATTTTTATGCACAACATTTCATTGAATATAACATTCTTGTTTCTAATGATTTTTCTATTTTCATTATCCTTGAAATGATAGCCAAAATCATCTAAGCCATATCCAATAAAAAAACATTTTCTTTATTTTGCATGAAGTTTATCTATACCACCAAAATCAACTTGCACATATGAAAAACAACCAAAAAATTTTAAATGTGAGAGAGTTACCTCTTTACCACTCCAAACTTCTTCAGGTAGTTTCATATCAAGAGGAACCGAAGGTCTAGTTCTGTTTATACGCTTGACAACACCATTTTGCTATGGTGTTTCAGAAATAGTTTTCTCTATCCGAATTCCATTTTCTACATAGAAATCTTTGAACTCTTTGCTGCCATACTCATCACAATGGTCAGACCTTAGACATTTTATTTGTTTACCATATTCATTCTCCACCTAAAATTTCCACCTTTTAAAAGTATCAAATACATCATATTTAAATTTTAGAAAATAAATCCATACCTTACAAGTGGAATAATCAATGAAAGTAACATAATAATGTGAGTCACTAAGAGATGATACAGGCAAGGGACCCCATACATTTGCTTGAACAAGCTCTAACTTTTTCGTCTTAGGCACCCTTCCAACCTTGGAGAAACTAGCCTTTCTCTGTTTGCCAAAGACACAATCCTCACAAATAGTGATGTCTACATACTTCAAACTAGACAATTTTCCCTTTGATGCCATTATCTTTGTCACTTTCTCACTCATATGCCTAAGTCTACAATGTTAGGTATTTGAATCCATTTAAGAATCAACCACTACCATAGTGTCTTTTGTGCTTGAGGTCATATATAAAGTGCCAGACTTGTTTCTACATGCTACAACCATAGAACCTTTGGTGATTTTCCATGAACTACCAACAAAAGTTATTGAATGTCCATCATCATCAAGTTATCCTGTAGAAATTAAATTATTTTTCAATCCAAGAACATGCCTAACATTTTTTAATTTCCATACAATCTCATTAGATGTCGTTATATGAACTTCACCCTTCCCCACAATATTAAGAGGCTCATCATTAACTAGATGAACTTTCCTAATATTACTAGACACATAATTTCTCAAACATTCTCTTTGTGAGGTAGCAAAAGAAGCACAAGAATAAAAAAATCCAAGATTCTATTGGGCTGTCAACACTCAAAATTAGAGCATCTCTAATTTCTTCAGTAGTTGCATTTGCATAATCATCATTGTGCTGCTGGTTCTTCTTTTGCTTACAGTCTTTTTTGAAATGTCCGTTCTTACCATAGTTCTAGCAAGTTGCGTTACTGGGTTTGGACTGACTTATCCTTTTGGACTGACCTTCCTCTATTATCACCCCGTTTAGTTCTTCTTTCCTTGGTTTCGATACTCAAATCAGACCCAGATGATTCTCCCATTAATTTTCTATGAATATCTTGGCTCAAAATCAAATCCCAAATATAATTGTATTTTAGTTTATTTATTCCAGAAGAACTACTAATTGCAGTCATGGTTGCCTCTTAACATAACTCAATTAACTAATAATCATATTGAAGTTGTTGATATGATTAGGAGCAGAAGAACCTTCTACCACTTTTAAATTAAACAGACAACGCATCATATATATCTTATTCGAAGCATATGACTTCTCATATGTATTTGACATTGCTTTCATCAAAACAGTAGTCATCTTCTCATTCTTTATAGTACAAGCGACATTCCGAGTCAACGTTAAACAAACAACTCCTAGCACTTATCTATCCAGCAACTCCCAATCTTCATCCGACATCATGCAACTTTTTCTGATACAGATATTCTTCAATTTGCATCTTCCAAAGACCAAAATCGCTATCATTGAACTTGTCAATCTTCACTTTTCCTTCTTCCACTGCTAGTGCTCCCACTCTTTGAGCGCTTCAACCGAAGCTCTTATACCAATTGTTGGGAAATGTGAAAACTTTCTACACTTGTAGAAATAATCGAAAGAAAATTAAAGAGAAGGAGGAACAGAGGGAACACAAATTTAACGTGGTTCAAAGGTTCAGAGTGAATCCTCCTACATCCACAGCTGCATTGGGTTATTTTTCTAAGTGATGAGAGTTACACTATAAGAGGTGGCTAGCAGCCCTTAAATACTAGAACACCAGGGCAACATTATTAATAGATGAAATTCAATGAATACCCCTATCTAAAAATAATAATAACATATAAGCAATTAGGCTCCACTACTAATAAGTCCCCCGTATTCTGGCAATCTTCATGGGTAATATAGAAACTTCTAATGTTGTTTTGGGTTCGGCTTACTTGAATTAGATTTATTAAGCCCATGTATATGGTCAAAGGAAGCCAAAATAAAAGGTGGTAATGCCTGATGACATGTGGTCCAATAATTAATGGGGAAGTCATGGATACTACACTTGATTGTTCGATGGGTTTCAAGTTTTATTTCATATAGAAACCTATTGGATTATAGGCTTGAATCCGTTAAAATTTGATAAAATTCAAATTTATGGTATGATTAAGTCTTAATATGTATTAGGTAATGATATGTGTAATATAGGAAAGCTTAGTGCAATAATGAAATTTACTTTTTTATATTATTAAAATATTATTGGAAGATTGTATTGAATTAAATGGTTAATATCAGCTCAAATCACTATGACTTAGAGATTTACTTGTAAGACTCAACACTTGGACAAATATCAACATTACACAATACTAGTGTACGAGAATTATTAGCTAAAATGAGTATCTTAACTACAAGAAAAAAATGGCTTTTGTTGCGGCAAAAAACTGTGGCAAAGTGTCCTAAATAGCAATTACACTTTGCCACAGAATTTGCTACGGAATTGAATTTGTTGTCTACAAGCAGTAGCTGAGTCCATTTGCCATGGAAATAGGAACTATGGCAAATTTTTCCACAGAATACTACCATGGCAAGCTAAAGAAAAGTGTTGTGGCAATTTTTGTGACACAATTTGAGGTATAGAATCTTGCCAAGGAAGTTTACCTCGGCTTTACCACAGAAGTAAATAAGATCATTGCCGCAATTTTTCAGTCTGGTGGCAATCTTCCCAACCCGTTTTCCCATAATTTTTCAAAACCGTGGTAAATGGCTTGTGATGTCTTGCCACGGATCTTTGCTTCCGTGGCAAAAAAATCACTTAATGTTGCCACAGTTTCCTAGATCGGTGGCAAAATATCATGGAACTTTGCCAAGGTTTCTTTGTTCCATGGCAAATTTTCCATAAGAATTTTGCCATGGTTATATATATCCGTGGCAAATTTAGTATGTATTTTGTCATTTGATTTCTTGTTTTATGGAAAAATATACTGTATACACATCGTCTTTGTTTGTTCCATTTTCCCTCCAAAATCTAATACAACTATCAAATCTAGAACAATTCCATTTGGCCAACATAATGAAACAAACAAACATGTTAATAAATATTCATAAATAAAAACTCAAAAATTAACCCAATATTGATAACAAATATCTAGTACAAATAGAAAAATAATTATTAGCTTAGTCAAAAGCACATGTTCAAGATAAATAAAGGAATATATGACTTTTTCTCATCATCCCTCTCATCATCATCATTGCCTTCATCGCTGTCTTTATAAATATTGAATTTCGATAAAATTTTTTCCATTAACTGTGAATTACACTTTAGTAATTTATCCTTATTTGAAAGTGTTGTTCTCACATATTGCAACTCTTTAGTAGAGCATTAACTCTCTATGCATTGGCTGTAACTCATTGGGTGTGCATCCAATAGACTAGGTAGAAGTAGAAGCACCTAATAATGAGGTCTCAAAGCCAAATTTGTGTGCATGACCCCTTATTTTTTCCTCTAATGGCCATCAAGAAGAGGTCAGAGTCATCAATTGAATTCCTTAACGTTTCATATGTAGTCTGAACAATTTTTTTTTTCACAAATAAAAAAAACATTAACTAAACAAGTTTAACTTATTGTAATAACTATAAAAATTGATTCATGAACTGTGATGGTTCTTATGTGCATATGCATCAATTGCTTTTTAATGTGTCCACCTTGGTGGTTGAGATGGATCCTTGCTCTTCTTATTGTTGATTCTCTTGAAAACCCCTAGTTGAGTAAGATCTCTACCCAACTCCAATGCCTGAAAAAAAAAATATTTGAGGATAATAAACATATATAAATGTGATTTTAATAATTAGGTAAATTAATATTACCATTCGTCTCTTATGCTTTAACATTGGAATAGAGCCACCTCTAGCATTAGAAGTTCTATTTTGCTTGTTTATTTCACACTTCTTCTTATATTGAGGCTTGTCCCATTCAGCACAAAGTGCCTCTAAGACATCATGAAATAACTACTGTTCATTGCACCTATTCTTGCGAACAACTTTCAATGCATCATAAGACTAGATTAACACATTTGGCTCCCCAAACCTTCCGACCAATGGCATTGTATTGTGGCTCCAATTTATATTTCTTCTGCAATACATTTAAATATATAAAGTTATCAACAATTCAATAAAATAAGTACATATTTTAATTTAAAAAATATATTATATTGAAATAACCTTAAACTCCTCAAACCACATGTCCTTCACTTCCTTATCCATTTTATACCATCATAGCCAAGCCTTCTCATATTTCCCCTTGAATATGGCCAAAATATTTATTGCAGTATCATGAGGAATGAAACTATACAAGAAAATAATTAACACATTTAATAAATATATTGTGGTAAATGAGTTTGAAGAACTTACTCTTTTCCATGTGGACAAATCCATATCCGTCCATCGAATGGATTAGTCATACCAAGAACATATTGAGGCCTAGAAGAAGCTTCTTTGTTATAAGAAGCTGTGTATTATGGGCCACAGAGGTTTGTACAGGCATCGGAGGAGGGGTAACATTAGGCTACAAATTAATAAAAAATGAAGGTTTATGTACTGGATCTTTAATAGGTTCACTAGTTGGCTAGATAGAGCGAGTATGTAAGGTTGATTTGCCTTTTTTCTAGATATTATTATATTTTAAACGTGGACACCTGAACTTTCCTTCTTGCTTAAATACATGTAGTTGACATGCAAATGCAATAAATTCCTCAACACCATCCAATAATTCAATAGTAAGCTTGTTACAATTCGCATTTGTTCTATTGTGTATCTCCGTCTATGATGCTCAAGAACTTCCATATCTATGATCCATTTAAAAATTATGCCATTAACAAATGAGAAATAATTCTTAGCCGTTCTATTGTACATCTAGGTCTTCAAACATTTCTTTTGTTTAATAAAAAAATATTGGATCATGCAATATAATTGCATGACCTTGAAAACTACTGACTAGTATTACAATTGTTCAAATGCTCCTAAGAAAATGAACGTATGTTAGTGCCACCAATTATTCACAATAAAAAATAGCATATGGACTTCCCAAGATTGGTTCAATTGTAGTGTAAGTAATTAATATCAATTGAAACTTATAGTCCTTAAATTAAAAAAAAAAAAAAAAGGAAGGATTTGAAACACGAATGCTTGGTAGTGAGGGAACATTAACAATGGATAACTTAGGTGCGCATGCCATAATGGAGCTTTCAATTGTTAAATATCATCACGTACACACACATATATATATATATATATATACATGGTTCATACTAAAAATTATTTTCAAACTATCTATTTAACATAGTTTGTCAAATTCTCTCTACGTGGGTAATAAGTTGGGCATTAGATATCATTCATTTTGTTCTAGTTTTCTAGTAGTGCCTACTTATCTCAATGTGGGAAGGTTGCTGAAGTGGAAAAATAAGTTGCAGATAGCCTAATATACCATTTAAAAGTATTTTCTTTTAAAATACTCTTAAGTATAAAAGTTCTCTCTGTGTGATAGTCTAATATACCATTCAATAAAAAATCAAAGCATCCCTATAGTTCAATAGTTAATAAATTGTTAACAAGACAAAATATGGGTGTAATTAGAACCCAGTAGCCTTAACCCATACAATGAGTAGTCAGTGCGTAAGAAAGCTTGAGGGGGACAAGTTGACAGCTAGGCATCGTAGATTTTAGTTTGACATTGGGTCCATAATGAACAATAGTGAAAGAGGATTATATATTTAAATTACACTACCTACAACTTTTTACAGTTCTACCCATAACTCTACTTCTATTTCTCCACGCACAATCAAGCACCTTCTGAATCAAATAATAATCTTACGGAGTGAAAATGCACACCCCTTCAATCCTTATCCATGATTTTATCATGTCTTCATGCATCATACATTCATTTAAAATAGAAACAAACATTTTACTCAAAAAAAAAAAAAAGCGAATACTACTTGTGGGAACTAGATAACAAGCATATTGGGCGAACTAGAGCAAGAACCAAAAGCTAGAGGGAGGAAACATAAAAGAAGGGTTAACAACAAAGAAAACGGGAGCAAAGAGATAAATAAGACTCACTGGAGGTTGGACAGTAGCGAAGGACACTGGGATGGTCAGAAATCGGAGCAAGCAACTCGAAATATGAGGGTGAATGGGTGCTGTGAGTGATTAGACTTGTCTCTATTCCAAATCAAGAAAGATTTCAAATACCATTACCTGAAGCTCAAGTCGGAAGATGGGAGAGTGAATGAGTGTGTGGTGAGCAATTTGGATTCAGTGATTTTCTCATTCGGTCATTTTTTGTTCTTTTCTTGCTATATAGGGATGAATTCTTTGGTATATATAGCTAAAATTTATATTGTGTTAATATATGTCCATTAGACTTATATAATATGTAATTCAAAAAGAAAAAATATAAAAATATGATATACATACATAATAGCACATTTTTAACTCATAGATGATGAGTTAGATTTGGATAACTATTTTTTTATATTTTTTCTTTTTAATTTGGATCATGAGTAAGTCTAATGGACATATATTAACACAATGTAAATTTTAACTATATATACCAAAGAATTCAACCCTATATAGCAAGAAAAGGACAGAAAAAGACCGGTCCAGAAAAGAACCGAATCCTGATCTGTGTGAGTGAGTGAGAGAGAGACGTATGATGTAAAAGACAGCAGCCTAAAGCTATGGGCTTCCTCAAGGAAACGCTCACAGTGGAGGCGGTTAATGCGGCTGTGTAAGAGACAACAAGGGTAATTGGGTTGGGGCTTCATATAGGGTTTTAACATTCAGTAGCAAAACACACTGTTTTGATTTGTTTTGATCCAACATGCCATGGCAAATTGTAACTTGTCGCAGTCCATAACATTATCAGGCATTGTGGTGGCCCACACCATGGCTAAATCCATGGTAATTTACTAATTTACCACGATTTAATGGATCCGTGGCAGATTGAATATTTTGCCATTTTTTTTTCATTTATTTGCAACAGCATAATCTTTCCATCGCAGATCGAATTTGTTGCCATGGTTTTTATTTCAATTTTTTTTTATTGAATTGCCGTGGCTAATACTACGGTAATTCGCCACGGTTTATTGATTATGTGGCAGATCAAATTGTTTGCCACAGTTTTAGCCACGATTTTCTATTATTTTTTTCCATTAACTTATCGTGGCAAGTTGCCACAGTATAGTAATTATGTGGCCAATTGTGTAGCAAAATTGCCATGGTATAATTATTCCATGGTAAATACCGTGGCAATTTTATCATAATTACAACTTCATTATTTATGTGGCAAATTCATAGTAATTTTTGTGGCAATTGCCACATAATTAAATTTCGTGACACAAACCTGTAGCAAATCGTAACTTGTCTTGTTGCACTGTGTATTACGTTGTGTCCTGTTGTTGGCAGATTCAGCAAAGTATATATAATTTGTGAAAGTGGTGCTTAAAGATGGAATTGAATACCAAGGGTTCATCCACAAGAGCCTCCTCTTTCCTAACAAAGGTAAACTATAGATAATGATGCACGACTAGCAATTCATGCTCAACATGAACTATGTGTGAATTCTTCAATGAGCATGAACTAAGCACTTACGCCAACACAAGATTTTGTGGATTCACATTTTACAACACAATACATATGCATGTCATCTGCCTCATTTTAGGGCAATGCTTTTATCATCCAAGTCTCAAAATTATGTGCCCTGCATATGCCAAAAATTATAATTGGTAGTTATAGTGAATAGCTATACTACTAATATGATTGTGTATATATATATTTTTATAATAAATATTATAATGCAAAATTAATATCTTTGATAAAGAAACATGTAATTAACTTTAATGATAATATTATATAATATTTATTTATTTTTCCTTAAGATTTTTATTTAATCATGTTATTCTTTTCATTGACTTAGAGATGGAGAAATACACTGATTCTTTGATCCTTGGAAAAGTCAATGTGAATAGGCAGTTTCTATGTCATGTCATTCAAGACTACATGTTGTTGAGGTAACCAACTCTCCTCTACTTTACAAAGAAAATTGTCAGCTTCTCCTTTTTTGCAATTGCTTTGACATTTCAATATTTCATTGATGGTGACAAGAAAAATACAACTTGTTGATAGCATCAGTTGGTCGTCCCAAAGCTTTAAAGGTACCACTGTTCAACTTTAGAAAAAGTCCAAGCACATATTTTTTTCACTGCATTGCTATAAGAGTAGAATGTGTGGTTGCAATCCTTACCTTTTGGCATAAAGATTGTAATTCCAATTGTATCCAGATGATTACTTTCGTGGAGAAACTTTCATTATGAATTGGCGCAACTTTGTTTAAGCATAGAACAATTTTTTATTATTCAGAAGTTTTAGCTTTATATATATACAAAGTCTTTTTCTTCTGTGATCTATATATGTCTATTTACTG
Organism: Ceratonia siliqua; assembly: GCA_034509205.1. NCBI lineage: Eukaryota > Viridiplantae > Streptophyta > Magnoliopsida > Fabales > Fabaceae > Ceratonia > Ceratonia siliqua. The sequence continues at coordinate 14,973 of JASKGM010051246.1, forward strand.
CAAAATTCCTCTTCATTTCCTTTCACTCATTCCTCAATCATTACAAGGCGTTATACAGAGTAATATTATTATATCTATATATATAGATTATAAAGTGGCTTTTTATTTTTAAACAAGGTAGTTTGCAAACACTTTACTGCATTTTTTTTTTGTTTACTGTTTTTATTTGGGGATAAAATAGGAGCTAACTTTATTTTGATTTATAGCCCTTTAGAATTTCCCTCTTGGGTTTGATCGCATATCGAGTCTTGCTACAACAAGAAGAGACTTTAGTATGTCACAACGTGACGACTGAAAAAAAGGTATGTCGTTATGATTTTAAGATGACAAAAGGAAAAACATAAAAAATAAAAAGAATGGAATCGCCACCAATCAATTAAAATGATAATTGATATACTTTAAAAACCAAACATGATCCTTGAAATCAGAAGAATGGTTTATGAGTCTGATTATGAGTGGGGAAGTTGTTAGGAATCCCATAACATTTATCCATAAAGATGATTAACCTAGATTATTTATACTTAAATTCAATGTATTTTAATTACCCCTTTTTTGTTAATGCAATGATGGAAAAATGAAAGATGAAAGAACCAAAAATGTCTTACTAGGCAAGTGCCTACGTACAAAAAAAAAAAATTTAAGGTCCATATAGTTTGAGAATATTTGAATAAGATTTTGATTAGGAAGGATATATAATTACTTGCCTAAGGATGACAATGCATTATGGGAGAATGAACTTTTACTTAAAACCTATGATAAGACATTTAAGGAGGATAAACCTTCACTAAAAGCTTATGAGAATTAGAACATTAGAGGAAGATGAAGTTTCACTTAAAGCCTACGTGCTAGGACTTTTGGGAAGAATAAACCTCCACTAAAAGCCTATGAAAATTAGGGCATTAGAAGAATATAAATTTTCACTTAAAGCGTAGGAATTAGGATTATATGGGAAGATAAACTTCTACTTAATGCTTAGGAATTAGGACATTAGGGGAAGATAAACTTTCACTTAAAGCCTATAGGAATTAGGGGCCGTTTTGCGCTCCCAAAGCTGCTTTTTTTTTTAAAAAAAAATAAGCGCTTATTTTAAGTGACTTTTGGGGAGAATAAACCTTCACTAAATGCCTATGAAAATTAGGGCATTAGAGGAAGATAAACTTTCATTTCAAGCACTTAAAGCCTAGGAATTAGGATTATATGGGATAATAAACTTCTACTTAAGACCTAGGAATTAGGACTTTAGGGAAAGATAAACTTTCACTTAAAGCTTATAAGAATTAGGGGCCGTTTTGCGCTCCCAAAATGCTACTTTTTTGAAGTAGGAAAATGTTGCTTATAAAATAATCAGGTCTAACGGAAGAGAGAGAAAATTTTGTAAACAAATATACCCCTAAAATATTTCACAAATTCTTTAAAAAGGAATTTTATATATCATTTTTAATAATTTTACATGCTAAAAAGTACTTTTATATTTTTGCATTCAAACGTAAAATATCTGCTTTTTTTAGTAAAATCACTTATGTATAGCTACATCCAAACACCAAATACCTGCTTTTTTTTAAAAAAAATTACTTAAATTTAAAGCATCTGATTAAAAGTACAAGCCCATCTAACTGTTCCTTAAAACTCTAGGAGAAGATAAACTTCCACTTAAAGCCTATAGGAATGTAGAGTGATCATTGGAATCACATTTGGAGAGATGAACAAGGTGATATTTGAGAATAAAAGAATGCTTTTAATTTCAAAAATTCCTTTAATTTCATAAATTTTGGCCTTAAGGACCTTTATCCTAAAATACATTAGGTTATAAAAAATGATTTTAATCTAAGAAGGCCCTTAGACCACAAAATGTTCAAAAGATCTTATTTGGGCTCAAAAAGCGTTGGTTTAATGGGCCTTGGGAATCTAATTTTAATCTTTCAAAACAACTTATATAAAGTGTGATTTGGGTCGAAACCTACTTATTTGTAAACTGCTTTTCTAAATAAAAAGAACTCAAACATTCATTTCACTTATTTTATTTTCAAAAAGGCCTTCAAAAGTTGAGCTAATTAAGAAAATCATTATCTTATGTTTATTATTTTCTAAAATGATAAAATAAGGTGCATTGGATACCCTACATCATGTTCACAAAGGAATAAAAAAACAGCAAATAAAAATGGCAATAATGAAATAATAAAACTAAGGGAATGACTTATGTCTTACAATTGGGTAAAGGTGAAGAATTTTAGTGTAATACAATATAAACAAATAAAGAAATAATAAAACTACACAGCAAAATATTTAAATTAAAGGCAAAGACACTCAAACCGAAAAGAAAAAAGAAAAACCCAACAAGCGATAGGACTGAGCTCAGAGGTCTAGGGATACACCAATCTCACAAATGACTTTGAGAAGCACTAACAGACTCACGTAAAGAGACTTAAAACTCAAACAACATGATATTGAACTAGAATCAAAATTCAAATCACTGATAATGTAAATCTACGTTAAGCTTGAACCAAAGGCAAATCCAATTTTAGAATAACATCAGATTATTTTGAAGCACAGGCTAAAATAAGTCTGAAATAACACACCAAAACATATTTGACCTTCAATGAACGTCATACTTTGAATTAGAGACAAAGTACTTTTGGGAAACAAATCAGAACACATTTGAACCAAAATTAGAATTGACCTTAAACCAAATGCAAAATAAAATTAGGATCATAGATTGAAACAGCTCTCAAACACGGCTAAAATATAATACTTTTATAAACAGAGATATGACCTCAAGCCATCTTTAACCCATATTTTCAAACACATTTCAATAGCATCAAATTGAGTCAAGATAAAAGAAAACATAGATTAGCAAATCAGATTCAACCCACAGATTAAAATAGCAGCATAATCAAGTTGAACTTAACGACTTCACCATAGTCCATTCGAAACCAGTGTACCCCCTCGCCTGCAGGTTTTAGGGTTCTAACTGAGCATAACTCAGACCCCAAAATCCACCATCATGACTAGACAGACTCAATACATACAGAAGAGAAACAAGAACAAACAGTAGAAGTGATGGAGGAACTTACCTCCCTAAAGCTTTGTAAACGGCTCCTTCCTTCACTCGAACCTCCAATTGCAAAGCTGCAGCCGCCTCACTAATTTCCTCAAAACTTTTCCAAGAGCCCCCCTTCCTATCAACTATCCTCCTCCTGTTATAACCACCCCGATATCCAATGGTCAGATGCACCCATCATCAAGAGGCAGATCATGAGCCACGCATGAAAGAGAGTGAGCCCATTGCAAGAGCATCCGAGAGGAACTGAAGGTGCATGGTGTGAACTGGCTGTAACAGCATCAGGGAGAGGGAATGAGCATGAGGTGTCCCCGAATCAGGCCACACGTGAAACTAAGAGAGGATGGGACGCAAGGTGCCAGCTGTTGTAACTGAATTTGAGAGAAGGATGTTGAAGCTTCTGGAGAAGGGGAGTGGTGAAGAAGGAAACCACGAATGGCGCGTGGTGTGCTGCGATACTCCAATGGCAAGTGGGCGTGAGGTGTGTGTGAATGGGAATTGCTGGAGTGTGAAGCGTAGCGTCAGGGAATAAGGGAATGAGTGTGTGGCAACTGGTTAATTTGCTAATAGTGCTCAGGAGGATGTTCGGTTAGGGCCAAGGGCTGATGGGGTGAAAGTAAGCAACTTGGGAACGGCCGAAAATGAATAAAATGGAGGTGGCCTTTGGTGCAGAAAAAGGGTAAAGACAAAATGGGCCAGGAGCTTGAATTTGTTTTATGCATCTTGATATTTCTCCTTTCTCCTTTTTTTCTATTTTTAATTTTTTTAAATTAAAAAAACAAGATACTACTTTTTTTTGGGTTTTATATTTTATATTTTTGTGTTTATTTTTTATATTTCCTTCTTTTTGTTATTATTTTCCAATTTGTTAATTCTTTTTATGCTTTTGTATTTTTTAAATATTTTAAAAATTATGTGGACAAAATAAAGTGTTTACACAAAAGAATCTGAACTCTGAATTTTAACATAGCTCATTACATCATAATGATAAAGTTAAGAGAAACAATAGAATACTAGCCTATGAACCATTTGAATACTAGGAGACAATAACTCCTCCTAGTAACTTCTGCTGACTACAACTTCACTTTATTTCGCAGATGACAGATAACTATGGGTTCAGACATCTTGTTTTAGTTGGAGGTGTACCTAGAGGCAAACGGATTAGGAGCATGACTAATTTCTTTCCATCTCCTTCCAATATTTGAACCACAGCTTTCATGGTTGGAAGATATGCTGGGTGCCAGTGAATGCACCAAAGTCCCACAATAGATAGCTTTTCTGCAATTCTAGTGTCTTCCTCTCCTATTAGAAAAGCATCATTTATTTCAAATTTCAAAATACTTGCAACTAACTAAATGGAACTTGTTCCTATTGGCCAGTTCACCTCTAGGAATTTATTCAAAGGCAGGCTATTTATAACAAAGTAAAGAAATTTAAGAGACTTTTTGTGAGTTAGCTTTAGGAAATTAATTTACTTGCACGATGTAATATATATATACATCTCTTGCTTGTCGTAAAAGCAACTCCAACTTAATTGTTGATAATTAACAAACAGAAGTACAGTAAGGGATGACCTTTCTAACAAAACAGCCAATCGGTCATGCCTCACATGTAAGTTCTTTTTTTATATATGTTTTGTTCTACACATAATAAAATTATGTGATCAGTGGAAAAGGAACGGAACCTAATTACAAAGGTGCTGTTTTCCCTTATATTAATTGTTACAATCTATCGGAATAGATGAATAAAATGTGAAGACAAAGGAAAATTCTGTACATAGCACGACTCCAAGTCATCGATAACTGATGCCTTCTGCTCAAGCCGTGGATTTTGGATTCAATTATTTCAATAAAACCCTCCCCATTTAATCTGATCCCTCCCCATGTCTAGGGCAATAAGATTTCCGGATCTGATC
>JASKGM010051268.1:0-19939 GCA_034509205.1 Ceratonia siliqua
ATAACCCTAACAATGTACATATATTATTATGAACGTATAGACTTTGGATTTATTTAAAAACTACATCACTATTAAGCCAAAGAACAAGATATAGTCAATAGAGAAAATCACAATTTAATAACATAATACTCTATTCATAAAGATGAGAATCAGTTAATAGGATGGATCCACTGCTTCTTCACAAAAGAAACTCTAACAAATACAATCAAATACTACATTGAAACAAGTTGCCTGTCATAACAGCATTCTGATCGCTGGTGTGCAAATCTAGAGTAATCTCACGAATAACGCTACGTCAGAGTATGGTCCATGAACTATTACTTAAACTAGGTGCAACTAGGGTTTTTCTATAGAAGTAGCTAAAGGATTCACCAAAAACACTTCATAATTTTACAATTCATGGTATTTTAAATAATAGAATATAATAAAAGAGAATAACTTCTAACCAATATATAATTACAGAAAAATCATATACTTTTAAGTGTCCACACACACTTTTATACCAAGATAAGATAAAACTTAAATAATGCCCAATCACTTTATATAGCTAAGAAAATTAGAAAAAATTATGGCAAAATATAAATTTAATTGAAAAGGACATTTTCATCTCAACTCTTCTAAATATTAAACTTCACATGTCTAATATGTTTGAAAAAAATAAATATTATTTAAAAATGAGGAATTCCACTAACCTATTTTGTAGCTTTGATCATTGACCGAAAATAAGTTGTCCTTCAGGATTTGGAGATCCCACTTGAGGTCAAATCTTAAATGAAATTTCTTGTGATTTCTACTAACTCTACTGCAGCCATGAGTTCCAAGTGACGTAAGACTAAGGAAAGGGGCATTTCCTGCTGGCACGCTAGAAATTCCTCCTCCAAACTTCATTTATGGCAACTAACTAAGGTATGGTTATCTCGGTGAGCTTGAAGAAAAGAGAAAAGTTAAGGTCCACTGCTACAACAAACAACCTATTGCTTGCTAGAAAATTTTGGCTTCCTTTCCCTTTCACGTTGGAACACCATATGCTCCTCTATTTTGGTTTCCCTTTTTCTAGTGTTCACGATTATAAAGTAAGCAGGGCTGGGTCATCTACTCAATTGGAAAAGAAAACAGCGACTGTGATGAGATGGACAAAAACGATGAGATGTTGGCTGAGAAAAGAAGAAAACGGAGGTAGGGGAAATTCTGGAATAATTGCTCACTCGTACAGACAGAAATGACTAAAGTTGCAAGATAATTAGGCCAAGAGAAATCTCTGGAAGAGCCACGTGGTTACAAAAGAAGTTGCTGGAAATCAGACCACACTAAATGCCTTGGCCCAAAAAGTCACGTGATTTGGCTAGGAAAAAAATGTCCATTATGTCTAATAGATTAGGAATTGGTACTAGGATCCACCTTTCTAATTACAATTGTAAAATAAAAGAAACATTAAATTTTAATAAATATTTATTTTTTTATTATTATTATTTTTTAAACAAAGCATATTTAAATCTATATAAAAATATCTTGTTCTTACCTAACTTATGTTTCAAAATTATCGCTTTATATATATGTATTTTTTGAATTAAATAAGAAAAATTTATTATCAAATCAACATAATTTAAAATAATAAAATTCTTAAAAAGATCATTAACAATTACATAGGTGATCATTACAATATATTAGGAGCATCTGATAAAATTTGAACGATCGTCCGAAAGCTCTATATGGTCTTCTTCATTTGTTGCTTCATAATGGAATGGTTGTTTTTGCTAGATAAGTTAGTGATAGAATGATTCAGCAATATAGGAATTTCTACAATCTTGGTTGGATTCATGGTTCAAACTTTGTTCCTGTGTATAACTGGGTAATGGGAAGTTGTGTTGAAATGGAATGATTGATCAGTTAGTGAAGTTACTAAATTGTACGTCTAGATTGGGAATATCATTATCACCTTCTGTGCTTAGATCTGTGGTTAATTCAAATTATATTGAAGTGATTCTCGATAGTTATGCAAAAATATGTAAATCATTGAAGGCACAACTTATTATCCATATCAGTCTGCTATGGATGCATTTCTCAGAAAAGGAGAGTAGAAAGCAGTTTTAGTTCCACCAAGCAATAATTGACCAAGGTTTCTTGCATGATATTGTTCCTTACGATAGGATTTTGAAAGGTCTCTTTATATGGAGAATCAAATTGAAGTTGCCATCAAGTTTTTTCATGTCAGTCGGTCTAAAGCTAAATGTAGCAACCTTCAGGTTTCTGATTAATGCTTATTGCAAAGATATGAAATTTGGAGTAGCATTCAAACTTTACAAGCTGATGACATAGAGGAGTATAGCTCCTAAATTGATATATGGAATTCTGTTTTGGGCAAGGAAGCGGGAGGAAGGAAATGGACTCTTGTTAGTGGCACTAAATATAGGCATTAGGTTGAATGTGCTCCATTACGGATGCATGATGCACTTAGGTTATTGTTTTAGGCTGTAAACAGGGGGTTACAACCGAATATCTATACATTTAGCACATTAGTGGATGGTTGGTGTATATAGGTAGATTAAGGGATGTGATGAAGGTGTATAACCTGATGGGCACTTATAATATATTCTGATGTGGTAACTCACTCTGTACTTGTTAGAGGAATTGTGGAATTAGGGAGATAAAAGGGAGTATTGATAATTTTCTTCCAATCACTGAAGAGGGGCTTCCTACTACATGTTGTAACGTATAGTTTATTAATGGATGACTATTTTAAGTCTCAAACTATGAATGATGCCCCTTAGCTTCATGAGATCCTTAAAAACTTTCTCCAAACATAGTCAGTTACTGTTTCCTCATTGATGGCCTTTACAAAAGGGGGACTACTGGGAGAAACTTCACTTGCATTTTATGGTGCTATAAATAGACGTTTACTACCCCCATGTCATTACATATGGTATTCTGACTAGTGGTTATTACAAGGTTGGGAAATGAGCACAAGTGGTAATTAATGTTATGAAAGGGCATGTTGATATATGACATCATGCTAGATGATTAAAAAAAAAAAAAACCATTCCAAAGTACTGTCATTCATTGATCAACAATAACGTTTAAGGCAAAGTTAAAAATATAGAGATATTTGCTTTGAGAGTTTGCCAATTGATATTAGTCTAGCTCTGGTTACTATTCTGCTGCCTAAACTTGTAGGATAGATAGTTGTTCTTTCAATTACAAAGTATATGCTGAGTTATTGCTCACAAAGATTTTATCAAGACAATTGCAAAGAACTAATTTCAGTTTATGACATGTATAGATATTATTTAGCCTAAAACGAACTCTAGCAAATGCAAAGTTTTGGTATTATGTGTTAAGCATTATGCTAAGTAAGTTGACTTAACTTCCTCTCTGACAGTATCCTTCCAGATAGATACTTCAATATTTTGAGAATTAGGAATATTGTTTAAATTATCTTAGTGAAGTCAGTGTAATTGCTTTACAACGTTCTTTGCTTTTCGATCACTGTTATGGCTACAGTTATAGATGAGATTGGGAAGAGAAAAGAAGTGACTTCTTGTCAGTGACGGCATAAGAATTATGTGAACTTTAGTATTAGGAATTCTCTAAGAATCTTTCTTGAATAAGACCTTTGTCCAAATTAGAAGAAAGTAATTATATTAAATTTTCTTCTTTTTAAACGGTATCATTGGGTGCTTTCAATGTACTATTGCTTCTTATTGTTATTACTGAAGGAATCCATAAGGCTAGATTGGAAGAAACTTGAGTACATTAGAGAAGAACCAGGATGCCTAAAGAAAAAAAAAAGTAAATATAAGAAAAAATTGTAAATCTATAAATTAGAAGTAATCAGGCTTATTATAGGTGTCTTGGGACAATCTATCAAGAACATAGGAACTAGAAGCCTTTGTAAAGAAAGGATATTCTCACTCACTTTATATACCAATTTCTTTATTCATTATGCTTGTCTCTTCAATTCGAGGACGAATTCTTTTATAAGGGATATGTATATTGTAATGACTACCTATGTAATTGTTAATGATCTTCTTAAGAGTTTTATTATTTTAAATTATGTTGATTTGATAATAAATTTTTCTCATTTAATTCAAAAAAAAAAAAATATATATATATATAGAGCGATAGTTTTGAAAAATAAGTTAGGTAAGAACACGGTATTTTTATATAGATTTAAATATGCTTTATTTAAAAAATAATAATAATAATAAAATAAAATAAAATAAATATTTATTAAAATTTAATGTTTCTTTTATTTTGCAATTGTAATTAGAAAGGTGGATCCTAGTACCAACTCCTAATATGTTAGACATAAAAGACATTTTTTCCTAGCCAAATCATGTGACTTTTTGGGCCAAAGCATTTAATGTGGTATGATTTCCAAAAACTTCTTTTGTAACCACATGGCCCTTCCAGAGATTTCTCTTGGCGTAATTATCTTGCAACTTTAGTCATTTCTATCTGTACAAGTGAGCAATTATTCCAGAATTTCCCCTAAGCAGCCTCCGTTTTCTTCTTTTCTCAGCCAACATCTCCTCTTTCTTGTCCATCTCATCACAGTCGCTGTTTTCTTTTCCAATCGAGTAGATGACCCAGCCCTTGCTTACTTTATAATCGTGAACATTAGAAAAAGGGAAACCAAAATAGAGGAGCATATGGCGTTCCAACGTGAAAGGGAAAGGAAGCCAAAATTTTCTAGCAAGCAATAGGTTGTTTGCTGTAGCAGTGGACCTTAACTTTTCTCTTTTCTTCAAGCTCACCGAGATAACCACACCTTAGGTAGTGCCATAAATGAAGTTTGGAGGGGGAATTTCTAGTGTGCCAGTAGGAAATGCCCCTTTCCTTAGTCCTACGTCACTTGGAACTCTATGGCTGTAGTAGAGTTGGTAGAAATCACAAGAAATTTCATTTAAGATTTGACCTCAAGTGGGATCTCCAAATCTTGAAGGACAACTTATTTTTAGTCAATGATCAAAGCTATAAAATAGGTGAATGGAATTCCTCATTTTTAAATGTTATTTATTTTTTTTAAACATATTAGACATGTGAAGTTTAATATTTAGAAGAGTTGAGATGAAAATGCCCTTTTCAATTAAATTTGATATTTTGCCATAATATTTTATGATTTTCGTAGCTATATAAAGTGATTGAGTATTATTTAAGTTTTATCTTATCTTGGAATAAAAGTGTGTGTGGACACTGAAAAGTATATGATTTTTCTGCAATTATATATCGATTAGAAGTTACTCTCTTTTATTATATTCTATTATTTAAAATACCATGAATTGTGAAATTATGAAGTATTTTTGGTGGATCCTTTAACTACTTCTATAGAGAAACCCTAAGTGCACGTAGTTTAAGTGATAGTCCATGGATCATACTCTGACATAGCGTTATCCGTGAGATTACTCCAGATTTGCACACCAGCAATTTGAATGCTGTGATGACAGGTAACTTGTTTCAGTATAGTGTTTGATTGTATTTGTGAGAGTTTTTCTTATGAAGAAGCCGTGGATCCATCCTATTAACTTATTCTTATCATTATGAACAGAGTATTATGTTATTAAAGTGTGATTTTCTCTATTGACTATATCTTGTTCTTTGGCTTAATAGTGATGTGGCTTTTAAATAAATTCAGTCTATCCATTTAGAATAATATATGTACATTCTTAGGGTTATGTATATATATGTATCCAACTTCCTGTTGTTAATAAACTAGTTAATATTTTTGGGTTGTTTCTACTCACTGAGTCTATGATTCACCCCCTTATTTTTCCACCAGATTATGCTGTAGACATTCCTGGGAATGTATTGAGCAACAGTTGGGATATTGGACAGTTGGATTAGGTTGTCCTTATTCTTGTGTTGATTAAGGGTCTTGCATATTGTCTTATATTGAGATACACTTTAGTTTTTACGTTATGGCCATAGAGGCCTATTCTATGTGTTAAGTTGGGCCTATTCGCCATGTTAGTAATTTGAGTCTTCTTTGTATTAAAGGTATAAATATGTGTGAAGACTTGTGGGAGGCCATCTTATTGATCTACGTGGTCATGTGTCTAGGATTGTGGCGTGACAATAACAATTGATATTTTTTATTTTTAAAATTATATTTGATATTTCATGTGAATATATTAATTTATTTTCATTTTAATGTTAAAGTCCTATTTTGGTCCCTTAAGTTTTTCCTTATTTCATTTTAGTTTCTTATCTTTGTTTTTCATCCCAATATTGTCTCTTAACATTCAAAACGATTCCAATTTTTTCCCTGGTGTCCACTAGTTCACATCAGCATCCACCAGCCTTAGTCAATATTTTTCATCAACCCACTTAACGAAGTTGACCCCGGGGACAAAATTGAAATTGTTTTGAAAATTAAGGGATAATATTGGGGCCAAAAAAAGATAAAAGACCAAAATGAAACTTAAGGGATCAAAATAGGACTTTAGCCCAATTTTAATTGATATATATTAAGGATAATAAATTAAATATAAATTTCATTTGCATTCAATATATTTTATAAAAGTTCCAAACAATAGAATAAATTTGTAAACAAATTGAAATAAAAAAAAAAATTAGTTAGCGTCCTAACATTAGAGTTTATTTTTATTAAATTAGCTAAAATTATTTATTTTATAGTGAATTCAATTCAGTTGCAATAAAAATTTTAGTGTTAAGTGGCACAAATGCAACCAAAAAATATTGAAAATGAAAAAGTATAATGGACATTGGTAAGGATAGGGTAGCTAGGAAGCTATAATCAGCTAAAAATATAAGGGCTCCCTTGCCCACCGATGTAACTTTATTTTTGTGTTTATATAGTTTCTTTGTTTTGTCGATAGATAGTTGTCACTCCCTAGTTTTTAGCACATGACTGGCATAGGAATCTTATTATATAAGTAACATCTTACAAGCTTGAACAATTAACTTTACATGACCATGTAATAAACTCTAATTAACTTGCACATATATATTCTCCAATTGGGGATTTTTTTACAAAATATTTAGACAGAGTCTCTCATAAATTTGTAACATTCCTAAATATAACAATGACATGCAAAGTGGACAAACCCTCCATGCAACACAATTTGACCTCCATTGCTTAATCTTCGGTGGCAACAAGTCATAAACACAACTATATGCAATTCCTAATCCAACCGTCAATCACATTAGAGTCTTGCTCCATTTGTTCTCTAGTGAAGATTATCAAATGCTAGTGGTGAGTCGGTGGTCAGCATAAGTATAATCTAAAAAACAAATGTAATATTACAAGGGTGAGTCATACAGACTCACTGAGTAATAAGTACTTATCAAAGGATACCAGGTCTCCCAGATGTATTATGTAATTACTTTTACAACACAATTAAGAAATGAATACTGTTTTGTAATGTATCAAAGTAATAACATATTTATGTAATCTTCAAAGTTATAACATCTAATGTTAAATGTCAAGTAATAACATATTACTCTGAAAAGCAAGACAATTATAAAGTTATTAAAAAATGAAAAATGTAATTCCATAAATGTGAGTGAGGTTAAGATCCAAAACTTGTATAAGCACAATTTGAACTTTCATATTTTCATATGTAGTAAATCTCCGTTTTTTTTTTTTAAATAAACCACTCTCACATTTAGGATCATACCAAGATCTTTCAAAATCTGAAAATATTTTAAATAGTGACATAAAATCAGTAATTCATCTTTGTGGGGGTGACCATGAAAGCACCAGAGGCAGTTACACCTAGTTGATAGCCCTCTCCTCCTATGACTAGCCAAATCTCTAAGGGAGACTCCATCTAATGGGTAGCCCTTTCCTCTTCTTTACCATATTCTTCCTGTGGGGGTGGCTACATCTTGTTTCTAGCTACTTGCCTCACACGAGCGGCTACACCTAACGGATTGCTACTTACCCAACATTATCTCAACTTTACCTTGGGAGCAGCTACACCTCATTGGCATCTCCTTGCCTCTCATAAGGGACTACACCTAATGATAGCTCCTTACCCATCGAGTATAATACTATCATACATCTAAATGCATCTAGGTAGTTAACCCCGCTAGGGTCCTAACATGGATTTCCCAAAAAACCATTTGCAATAAACCATTTTAAATTTTAAAATAGCATCGAAAAATATTCATAAAAGCAATAGAATTGAAATTCTCGTTGAAAAAACAAATCTTCCATGTACCAACAATTTCACGAAAATATCATTTCCAAGAATAATTCATAAAAGCTTGAGATTCATCAATACTCATATCAACTTCAATAGATCCATATCTCATAGAATAAACATTCTTACTCATTTATTTGCATCAATTCAAAGTAAATTCATTTCATGTACACTCATCTTTCATATAACATAAATATATCATATACTTTCAAAGACGCAAGCATCCAAAGGTAAGTAAGTCCACTCACCATGCTATCTTGAGTTTGGCACACATTACCACTATTCTTGAGCGATTTGGCCACATTAAGCTAAAATCAAAATGTCTTTCATCTTTGGAGACTTATTTAGACCAACCCCAACTTCTTTAAATTTTCAAAATGCTCAAGAATGAGTTTTCTTGAAGTACTCTTCAACTCTTAGGGAGCCAAGGTCAAAGAAATTGAGAGTGGATATCATTTATTCCCCCAAAAATACAACCCACGAGCTCCAAAATGCAGCTGCAACACCATACATGAAATGTTCACGTACAAGGCCGAAGGAGATTATGTTTTCGGCCAAACCCTCTAAGAGTGGTGGTTAGTTGCTGCTAGAAGGTGATTCACAGTGGGGAAGAGAAGAAAAAGCCAAAATTCGAACAAGAAAGGAAAGAAAAATCTCTAGCTTAACGGTGTACTCTGCCGCTGGAGTTTTCTTACATTCCCTCCCCATTTTGTAGTTACTGGTTTGTCTCCACATGTTTTTAGTAGGTAGAAACGAAGAAGGAGCTATCGATTAGACTACAGTTTCGCACCCCTTTGTTTCGTTTATAACCCAATCTAGATCCTTTTCTTTTTCACCTTTACTCAAGACTGCTCCAGAAATTTCCTAAAGTATATAATGTGATGCGTTCCTCTTCTATGTATTATTTCTTTTCCTTTTCTACCCTAAATATTCCAGAATTTTCCAGCATATATATAATTTCTGTTTTATATTTTTTTAAAAGAATCCCCTATACTAAATGTATTTGTAATTAAGTGATTCCCTCAAGTATACTATCTTGTTAAAGATTATGACATAATGGGATATTATAATAGTATTTCAACGTTATGGGGAGTACGACATAAACTCTCCACGTTAAAGTCATCTAACACTTAATATTAGAAAATATGTTATTTGAGCTAATGCTCTTAGACTTTGTGGTAAAGCAATTGATCAAAATTATGATACAATTATTTTTTATTTAAATTTATGAACATAACCATTATAATGATACATGGATATAGTTCCCAAAGTAGGAATTATAACAATTAAAAGTATGTTTTCAAGTACTTCATTTTTTCTAGACTGATGCAACACTTATATAAAGAATATTCTAAATTAATCTATTCAACTGAAATAATATCTAATAGGGATGGTAACCAGATAGAATGGTTATCATGTTTGAACTTGGAAGAAAGCGAAGATGGTAGTATTATAGTCTCTTCATACATAAGAATATCTATGGAGAGACATTTTTTTATTTTCTATTCCTTTCAGATATGATCCACTCATGTGAAATGATGATCATGTGAGAACTATAATAAGGGTTTACTCCCCCACTAAGGGAACCGCCACTTATTGTAAGTGGCGGTCTAAGCTACCACCCCAAAGTGGGGTCATAGCTTAGAATTGACTGATATAATATCTCTTCTCCAGTCCTTCTTCTCATCTCATAGTGATACAAAATTTGTGAGAAATCTCAGTTTTTAAAAGTCATATAAAATATAAATTAAAATAATATAATACTAAATTAGACACAATTCTTAAAAATAGAAAATTTATAATATTTATTATTATAAATCATAAATATATAACTACTAATATAAATATATACTAAAATAATTAAATAAAAATATTTTAGTATTTTTAAAATAGTAGGGTACTTACCTTGCTTCCTCCGTAAGTATAGTCTTCGTCTTGGAATTTTAAATACCAAAAAGTTCAAATTCACAATTTTTAACTTTAAAAGTAACTTTAATACCACTAAATTAGAAGCTCATTAGGTAAATATAAAGTAGACTGACCCTTAATAAACTAATATGAGCTGAGATTTTGGGAATTACAAATAATGTATTTTTTAAACTATCAACTATGCATATCAGTGTATAAAAAATCAAACTGAGCCAATCGGGCTGATCCAAAAATTAGTAAATCAACTAGTGATTTGATTGACTCCGAAAACCAACAAACAAAAACTTGATGAATTGATCAAAATCGACCAAAATCAGTCCAAATTAGTGAATAGGATTGGGTTAACAATCTTTTTGTTTCTTCTTTTTGTTTCTTTTCTTTTACTGAAATGGCATCGTTTTGGCATTAATTTTTATAAATTTTTTAATTTAAATAATATCATTTTGATTATTTTTAATATAAATAAATATAATACATGTGTTTTTTATCATTTTAAACTGATTTTATGTATATTTAAGTGATTTAATAATAATTTTTATATATTAATATGTATTATTTAAATATTTCTATATTAAATTATTTTTTAATATTATATCATAAATATATAGTGTTATATAATATAAAAATTAAAAAAATATTTTTAGACCAGTAAACTGTAAACTACTCTTTACTGATTCAAGGAGGGATCTGATTTTTAAAACGTTAATGTATATGATGCATCGCTTCTATAATGTATAATATAATCAGATAAGAAATTTGAATGTTTGACTGTCAGCTTTATTTTCTAGCACAGATTCAGGCACTATTCCAGCATACCTTTGTCAAAGTTGAAAGCCTCCAAAATTGAAAATATGGATCCTTCATTTGATTGGTTCTTAAATCGTGGTAGCCCTGCCAATCTTTTAATAAAGAATACGAAAGTTTTATATCCAACAAAAGAAAAAAAAAACAAAGGTTTAAAAATTTTAAAATAATAATATGAATTCCTTTTATTAAATAGCTAAAAGTAAGATTCTCAATTAACCCTTTCTAAAGAAATTAGATATGGCCACCTCAGATAGCAATAGTTATTTTAGATTATGGTTTTTCTTGTCTCTGCCTTAAAACAATTAATCATGAATATCTATCTGAAACTAAAGTAATTATAATAAAATAGTTTTTATAAAGTATAAACCTTTTCTTCAGATTATAAAAGTTTAATTATTTTATGTACATATGTATCCCCATTTTCTTTGTTTTCTTGTATTTTTTTTCTTCTTTAATTTTTTGTTTAATCAAGTTAGGTATGTTAATGTTCCTCTTGTTGTAGAACGTAGGTCCACAAGCTGAATAATTTTTTTTATTAAAAAAGAAGAAAGGAAAGTTAGTTCTAGGCATAAATGACCAGACAATGAAAGATTAACTAGAAGAAAAATTTTCCCTTAATTCTTTCATTCAGATTATTATATGCCTAGGTCAGTAGGTGTGTGGCCTAATGGCGTAGGGTTTTAAAAATTTTATAGGAAGTCTTAAATTTAATTTTTTGTCTTGTCATGTATAAAAAATTTTGATTTTTTATGAATGTATAATGTATATTAGGTATATATAAATTATTACGCATAATTATAATTGTGGGTCATGTATAATTTATTCTCTTGTATTAAAAGCTCAAGAAATTCGGCTGCTAAACTATTGATTTTTTTTTTTTACAATTTGCATATTTTATTAGTAATTTTATTAAAAAAACCCATGTAATTTACGAAAAAAAATAAACAAAATTATAAAAAATGTAAATTGTATAAACATATACTTATGGAAAAACCTAAGTAGTTTATACGAAAAACCAACAAAATTTTTAAAAGAATTATGAAAAGAAAATATAAATTACACAAAAATTTATGTTTAAAAGGTCAAATTATGTTGATTAATTTTTTAGTACATGATGGTAAATTACATGCCACTTATATAAACTTAAAGTGTTGGTCCAAACAAATCGTACATTCTAAAGTTGAGACATATGAAGGAAAAATTGTTGTATAACAATGATGCTTTTAATGGGATTTTTTTTTTAATTTAGGATTTTTCAGTTATCTATACATTTGATATCTCTATATTAATGTCATTGGTAAAGTGATGTTGAATTGGTAAAGCCCAATAACCAGCTTGTAAATATAGTAAAATTAATACGTAAGATTGGTCTTGAGGATTTAATTAAGATGATGATTGTCACACTTTCTGGGAAAAGAATATCATTATATTATTAAATCTCACATTTTTTAGGGATTAGGATCTAGGCCTTTTCGGCTTGGTCCTTTTCCATCCTTTTCTTCCGTATGGTAGCATCACCTCCCTCCCCCTCCCTTCCTCACTTTTTTAACTTGGCATATGGTCCGTTGATTAAGAGAAAAGATTGGAAAAGGAGGTAGAAAAGGACTGGATCCTTACTCCATTTCTAGGCCCAGCCTCCATTATTCCAATTAACGCTAATCTGTTGTTGGGTCTTGGGCCTGGTCACGGGAATTATTAGATCAGTTATGGATGCAGATCTTAACTTCAAGAGATTCTTGCCTGTTTGCAAATTGAATTTTTACGGCTACAACCATTTTGGCAACTTAGAGCACACACGTGGGTTCCACCCAATGGATTGATCTCAGTTATACAGTCCTTTTTATGTTACTAATGATGTAGCAATTTTTCTATAATTTATTTTAAGAGATAAATTTTAAAATTTTTAAAAAATCAAAATGTTACGCTCTAATTCTGAGCACGTGACCAGCGTAGAAAACTACTACTCAGACAGCCTCCTACAAACCTACGCATACATATAAGCAGTTAACTAAAACAAGTGAAAACAAAATACTCAAATAGCATTCCCTAATATGCAAATCCAAGTAAGCTTTTACAAAAATTTTGTCAAAATCTCCCATGAATTCTTAACATTTCCCTTATACATATAGTTGGCAACGTGGTGGACAAACACCAAATTTCACTGTTAGGCCTTTGGCTAACACAACAATTTAATAATATGAAATCATAACACATAACAATGAACTATGCATTATATCCTAGTTCAACTGTCCATAGCATCCAAAGTTGCTCCATTTGTCTTCCAGAAAACCTGCCAATCCCAAATGGCAAGTGTTTGATTTTCTTTTCTTCTTCTTCTTTTTTTTTTTTTGGCATAAGGAGATCCTGTACAGAATAGAAAAAATATGGGAGTGCGTTATAATGACTCAGTGAGCAAGAACTTTCCCTACCAAAGGGTACAAGCATCACCCATTAACATATCATTTACTGTATTACCTTTAAGACATGTTGATGTTCAATAACCTACACTTTAAATATGAATATACATATGAAAACTCATAATCAAAAATACTATCTTACCAATTCCACTAAGACTATGATATCATTAATCAAAATAATCAGGCATGCACTTAAGGATCATATTAGTTATAGCCATTGTAGAATAATATGAAATGAATAGTAGTCAAAGATTGCCATATAACAACTCAAAATCAGTTGTAATAAATCTTAATATTTTCCATACATAAATCACATATAAAACCTCCATATGCTTAACTATGTAATCAAAAAGGATGAGGACTAATAAATGTGGAATCTTATATATATAAATTGCAAGTTACCAATACACAGATGCTAAAATGGAAACATTGTAATGTTGCAGGTGAATTATGTAAATCCTCATACATTTATGATGATGACAAAATAAATAAAATGTAGTAAAAACATAATTTCATATACTTATGAGTTTACATGTAAATCGTTGAACAATAAGTAGAAAATTCACATTCTTTTATACGCATGCCATGTAGTTAGGCTTGTGAAATAGTATACTTGTAACTTTGAAATCCGCATACTTGTATGTTGTAAAATTTGTAATTTAGGAAAATGATTCAGTCGTTCTTCACATAGGAAACTTTCTCATTTAACACGTAATATATAAAATATACATTTGGAGTGAACTCAATCCACAAATGCTAATCATGTGCGTGTCCCATGTAACTCCTTATGTCTCCCAACATAGTCCATGGACATTCCATATGCTAGATGATTATTTAGGACTTTTACTTATGATTTAAATTAGCGAAAAATGCACTTTATCTTACCAAATTATGATTCTTTTTTGAATAACCACACTAAATTATAAAATCCGAAAATATGAGGCTTAAATTATAACAAATCTTCAAAGTCATCCTTCTATCTCAATTACGTAAAAAATTTAAGGGGAATTTTGTCATATGTAATCACGTAGTTTTTTAGATTATTGGTGATATATTAATAGTCCAAATAAGAATAAATAAAAAAATAAATAAAATCATATTTCACTAAATAAAAAAAATATATTAGAAAGACAATTTCTCAAATAAGAGAATAAATAATTATAGGACTAATAATATATTGTTATTTGCCTGAAAAATCACATGACTATTACATGTGATTGAATTTTTGTTAAATTTTGAATAAAAATGCGATGAAATGGTCATTATCAAACTTTGTTATAGCCTATAATTTTTTTTAAATTATAATTTATGATGATTGTTTATAAAAAGATCATAATTAAGAGGGAATGATGAATTTTTCTCTAAATTATTTGATTGATTATTATAAACAAATTGCAATTCTCTATTTATATCTTATCCATGTATGCTCATCCCAACCCATTACCCATAGTATATTCTTTGTATAATTGAATGATTGCTAAATTATTCATGGAATAGTAATACATCATGAATAATTTTTATTTTTCTTAAATTTTTATTTCAAATAAAAATTTAAAAGAATCTAAAAACGTTCTAAAAAAATAAAATAAAAACAAATTTTCATAACACTAGTATTCAAAAAATGCAAAAAAAAAGTAAAAGTAAAAAAAATGATTTTATTTTTGTGTAAGGACCAGACCGCCTATGTAATTTCTTGGTTAGTGATCTCCGTATGAATTTTATTAAATTCCTAATTATGTTGAATTAATAATATGCATTGCCTATTTGACTAAGTTAGAATAATTAGAAAAGAACCTAGGTGGAAGTGAAATTATTTCTTGTTTAAATATTGTTCTAAATTAACAAATGATTTTAAGTTTGCATTGGCAAGTGGAAGGTTGATTTTAGTACAAATTTTCTAGCTTCCTCTTGGTTACATTCCTGAAATTTATTTCAGATTTTTGTACAAACCATGTGACATTTAGATATCTTCATGACAAACTACTATGTTCAAGTTGGTGACATTTTTATAAATTTTAGTTTCATTGAATAGTTATGGACGGAACCATTATTGTCACGCCCCAATTTTGAGCACGTGATTGACATAGGAAACCACCAATAAGATAGTGCCCTATAAGCCTTCATATGTACATCTGCATTTCACATGAAACAACTTAAACTATAACCAAAATGCAAGTACAATAGATAGATCCACCATAACTCGTATTACAGGCCTCCATGGCCATGACGCAAATAACTAATTATGTGTTGCAACATAATACATTAACAGTATGCAAGACCATTAATCATAGAAGAAATGCTATCACCTAGACCAACTGCCCAAGAGCTTTAGGGGTAACTCTATTTGTCCTCCAGATAAATTTATATGAATTTGAGAATCAAATGTGGAAACCTGTAAAATTTTGTAAATTGGAGAAAAAATAAGGGAGGGGTGAGTCACAGACTCAGTGAGATGGAAAACCTTTACCCGACGCTACAAGTTTGAAGATAAAGATAATACATATTAATAAGGGTATATGAGGTATGTAAACATTGAATTTCAAATAAAGAAAACTGAAATCACATCAATATTATATTTTTATTAAAACAGGAAATCAAGTTGGTACTATCCAAGGAATTCAATTCAGTCTCAAGTCAATATCAAATTTTTGTCCATAACAGAAATAAGGTTATGATCATTAAGCAAGCCAGACCTTTACATGATGAAATATTTTTGAAAAAGCAATATACTCCATGGAATAAAAGCAAGACTGGAAGGATAAATCCAGTGCCCCTTCACATGAGGAACTCTAATAGATACAGATAACATGTAACAAATATTCTTTTTTTTGAGCATAGCTCCTAGTCAGATACATATATCAATAATAGATATTTTAGTCTAGAGCGAAGCTCAAGGATGGTGATATTCCATAACATAGTCTATGGACATTCAGATAAGCTAGGTGCACCTAGGGTTTCTCGATGAAAGTAGTTAAAGGATTCAACCAACAACAATTTTCATATATCACATAAATTCAATCATCCTTGTAAAAATGTCCATGAAAAATAAGTACAATATTTTCATATCAAAATACTAGTAAACATCCATATAAGAATGAGAATTTAGTAACCATGTAAAAATAGGGACTTAACACTATAAAATATGCATGAGCAATCAAAATCATTTAAAATACAGTACGTTCAATATAAATCAAAAGTATATATAAAACCTAAAAAGTAGCTCATGCATTGTGAATCTAACATATATAGAAAGGATAATTACAAATTGAAAACATCTTATTAATCTCCTTGTAAACTGGTATGATAGAGGTTTATATTAATACTACTTTCAGAAATTAAAGAGCGTAAATATTGAAAAGCATATATAACTATCTTAAATGAAATAAGTATAGCTTACAAAGGAAAACACATGTATCCAAGGGTAGAAGAATCCCACTCACCTTGCTAGCTTTTGAATCTAGTACATTATACCTCTAATCAAAGTTATCTTTCCTCTTCTAGAGGCATGAAGTTGAGAAATAGCTATTATGATATTTTAACACTTTCTTTGCATGACCCTAGATGTTGTTCTATAAAACAATTTATTGGTAAATTAAGGGTTTGACTATAAAATGAATTAATTTGCTCTTAGTTAACTAGCTAACAAAATCTCAATTTTTCACAAATTGGACTACACATAATGTAATCCAATGTAGTTCCATGTTTATTCCTCGCATTTTCTGATTCTTATTCTTATTACTATTATTTTTATTTTTATTTTTATTTATTTAACTTTTTTTTGAGAAATCTTTTTGCTATGTATCTAAAACTCTAGACCATTGTTTTAAGTTTATTTCAAACACTATAGCCAGAAGCCTTTGCCGCATTATTCTTTCTTCGTATTTGATATTTCTTATCACAAAGATCAATTTAAGGTAGCCTCCTTCATTTTTACAGCATCAATATTTCTCTAGCATGCTATTGTCATATACATTACATTAGTGTTGGAAACTTCATTCATTATTCCCTCCTTACCCATACTGATTTTAGTTAGTGTAAATAAAGATACTTATTCCTATGTACTCTTTCCATTACACTGGGTCACTAACTTGGTTAAATTAGCCAACTAAAATAGATTCAGTGCTTCAAAGAGATTAGAGTTTTACCGGAACTTAAAATGTAATCCTCTCACTAACTCTCACCCTAACAGAGTATATCATTGCAAGGCAACCTTGAAGAGTCAAACGGCTAGATTGTTTGTTAATCTTGATAAAAAAAAAAAAGAAGAGGACCAGCCGTATCTTGAAGATTCTAACATCCATGGAGGAAAAAAAAGGAACTTATTTCTCCCTCTCACTCAACATTGGTTCCTTCTCACAAGGAAGTCGAAGGAATTGTGAAGAAAAACAAAAAGAGCTAAAAGGAAGCTAAACCACTTACTCGGTCATAGTAGGAAAAAGGTGTACTAAGAAGCTACTTTAGAGAAATAAATCAGAGCATGTTTTGCTGGAAGCAAGTTATATGTCAGTTGGGAAAGACAGAAACAAAAACAAGAAATTTATGGAAAGTAAAGCAAAGTCTTGGCTGGAAAGTTAGATAAAATATCTCCATGTGGGTGCTTCTAAAGAAAGCCATGTAATTGACCTTAGGAAAGGCTGCAAATTTTCTAAAGACATGCACAATAAATAACCATGTAGCTTTTAAGAAGATCCAAGACAACTTAAAGGAAAAATTATGGGTACTAGGCAATGAAAACTGAAATTATCTTAATGATATTTAGTTTGTCTAGAAATTTCATAGGTGGTTATTACAATATACCAACTCCTTATAAAAGAATTCATCGTCGAATTCTAAAATTCAATATCATAAAAGAATTAAGATTATCTATAGTAAAGTAGGCTTATAAACCTTTCTTCAACCTTTAACCTTGTTCATTAACTTACACTGAAAATCATCATGCAAACTCAAAGAGGGTCTGGAATCAATATTATCCATTCACAATATCCTTCTTCAAAATCCTGAAGGTTTATACTGAACCCTCAAAAGGTCATGGAATCCATAATGGAAATACTCAATTCAACCTTGACCTTATCACTACTTATTATTAATTCAATCATTCAAATAAGTAGTAATTTCAAATTCAATAAAATTCTCTAACCTCAAGTTATTTCAGGCATGAAATACTATTCAAGGAATCAAATTTACAACATGTTTTAACTCAAAAAATCCTAGGATTGTTCCAACTCAAAACCAATTCATATTATATCTCACACTATAAACAGAGATACAAAGATCCAAACCAATCATAGAAGATCTCCAACCAGAAGTATCAATTGACCCCACAGTGATGAGACGATCAAAGACCTTCCCTTCTTTTAATTGGTAGATTTGTATTACATTCTTTTAAGAATTTGAATTCACCAAAAACAATTACTTAATTATTATTTTTTATACCACCATGCTTTCACTATGTCACTCTGGTTTTCCCTTTCTTCTTGTTGTATTTATTGACAACTTACCTCCTTGTAATCCAAAGAATTTTTATCCATGAAGGCTTCCCAAAATCACATATCTTATTTGACTTCAAAACTTTTGACTTTTTTGTTCTCATGGATCCATAAGGAGAACTTACATAATATACGTCTTATACATAATTTACTATCTAAAATAATTCATTATATGTCCCAACCTTGTCAAATCCCAAGGAACTATAATTACAGTTGCTTAGTCACAAGTAAATCCTAATTCTTTCCCAAGATAATGCACTGGTAAAGCATTGGTTAAAATTTCTAACATCTCATTCTCCTCCTCTATGCCACATAACTATCAAAAACCCTAGCTACTCCACTTTTATTCGACTTCCTTATCCTAAAATAGTGATAATACTCTTAATAAGACTATGGACAATTGAGTGCTCGCTATAAAATCAAAACTATTACACCCTGCCTGAATAAAAACATAGGCCTGCAAAGATACAATTTCCAATTTCATTCCCTTCAAAAAGCCTTTATCAATGGATCATTTATTCATTTTTCTTGCAAGATTGCAATTATCAAGGAATAAACCAAGCTTTTGTTGTTGTGGCTTCAATCAAATCCAGTCCATCACTTAGTATTCCTCCTCTTGTCTATGCATGTCACTAAATGTTTGATTCTATCTAATCTCTTAGTGCAATCAATTGTTTCCTTAATCTAACACTACAAAAAAACATGTAATTTTTGACAGATTTTCTGATGGATAGTAAATCCGTCATAAATTCTAACGGTATTTCTAACTCCCTTTTGATGGAAATAAATTAAATAAAACTTTTTGACGGCTTTTTCGTCAATAACCGTCAGAAATAGCGTGCCAATGATGGCGGGAAATTTTTTGACGGACAAGTGTCCGTCAGAATGACCCACCGATAGTTTATGACGGCTTTGTGGCCGTCAGAATGGAGAAAAGAATTCAAACAGTGCATTTTTGTGTTTTCTGACGGCCATTCTAATGGAATTTGGCCGTCAGAAATTTTCTGACAGCCAAATTCCGTCAGAAGGGCCATCAGAATGTTTTCAATATAAACCTCCCCCATTCTTTCTTTACATTTTGAACGGTTTCTCCCCAAATGCGTTCTCTCTCTGATTTTTTGGTCTAAGTACAATT
>JASKGM010051279.1:7608-19932 GCA_034509205.1 Ceratonia siliqua
CATAGAAATGGTAATCTCATTACCAAAAGAAATAGAATATCCAGAATTTATTAAACAAAAGACAAAAAACAAATTTATACAAAGTTCAAGAATAAAATAAACATTATCTAAAACTAATGGCTTGTTAATTGAAAAAGGCAAGGTAATAGTTCTCACTGCTCAAGCTGAGACTAGTGCACCATTTGGCATCCTCATCTGGAACTAACCCTCAATCAACTTTCTCCTTGTCTTGAAACCCTACAATGAATTACAAACATGGTTAGTGGCTCTAGAATATACTATCTAGCTATTTTTAGAATCATCCACTAAAAAGGCTTCTAACATGTTTAGAAAACCTATACCTTGTTTATTTTTTATAGAATTAAGGTAAGCCTTGTAGTTCCTTTTCTAATGTCCTTTAACACTATAGTGAAAACTCTTTCCCTGGGTGCTATCCTTCTGAGCCTTCTTTTTCATGGGCTTTTTCTTTGGCCTAGCTAATTTCTTGGCAATTTTCTTTTTATTGCCTGGCCCCTTTGCTTTCTTAGGCTCCATAGATACCGTGTTTACCTCTAGGTTCTTCTTGATTTCAAGAACCTCCTCCACAGCTTAAAGGTCATTCATCCACCAATTAAGGGTATAGTCCCTGCTATGCAATTCATAGTCCAACTTGAATTGTGAGAACTGGGAATTCAGACTATGAATGATCATGGACACTTAATTGTTCGGGTAAGTCTCAACCCCATGTAGCTCAACCTCATTAAGGCAGGTTACCTTAAGTATGTAAGCTCTCACTAGCTCCCCTGGTTTCTGCTTTAGGTCCTTGAAAGCATTAACAGATCTCACCTTAGCAGATTAAGTCTTTGTACTAACCATCTCATGTAGATGGTACATTACGTCAGTGGCATATTCCATGTCATCATGTTGCTGTTGCAACTCACTGTCATTGAGGCTAGTATCTAGCACTTAGCCAGAGCATTGACATCATACCACCTCTTATGATACTTGGTTTTGATTGGTAGCAAGTTAGGAGTCAGATTAAGAGGTGCTTGCTTAGAAAGGACCTATGTGATCTTGTTATAATTTAAAAAGAGGTTGAGCTTTTTCTTCCATTCCACATAATTCTCACCATTCAAGATGCTTTTGTTAAGGAGAATAAATAGGGGGTTCATGATTAAGGGATAGTCTGTAATAAATAAATTTAATATTAGTATGCTATAGTTATTGAATGGAGTTTTAAGCATGATACATGTATGCATGAGCATATTAATTCTTCTTTGACGGCCATTCATCTTTCACAATAAACAACTGACTATGAGCCATGAACACTTATTAAAAGGTAAATTGGGACCCTCTCACTTAACTTTGCTACTCGGTATCTTCATACTTAGCATTATTAAGGAGTGTCTTTAATAGAAATACTATAGGCAAGATATTGATAGGTTAATGCTGAGTGTATTAACCAACCATTTCATCACATCTAGATGTTCCACTAAGTATGCTTCTATAGGAAGTCACACTTAATGTTCCACCAAGGTAGACTTATCACTTAGGAAATCCATTACAGTCATGGTCTGAGTATATGCCTGCCTCTAGGGAGTGACATAAACTCCATGACAATGGACTAACAGTTGGAGGCTATGAATTCGAGCATTACTAGCACCTTCTCCCACTCAATATTTTAATTAATTAATTATGGTTAATTATTCTAAGTTGATTTACTAAGTTTTCTAACATACGTCCCTTTAGAAAACCTAAATCACTTCTGAACTTAGTTTTCTTTCTAAACTTTTAGATAGGATTTGTATTAGTAACTTTTACTAATTATTTAGGAATCTTTATTTAATTCCTTAAGCACTTCTTAATTATTTTCATACTAACTCTTAGTTTGAAAATAAACTTAGGTAATTTAACTGACTAATTAATTACCAGGTGATTTAATCAATTCTAACTAAATTCTTTAGTTGGAAATTAATTACCTTTGACTAATTTATTAAATATTGATCTAATAAATTTCTAACTAATTATTTATTTGAAAAATTATGTCCTAATTAGCCAATTTGCTAATTATTCATCTTTCTTATGTTTTAACATTTAAAAGCTCTTCTAAAATATAAAACATAATTTGTGCATAAGCATGTGAAGTTGATTAGCACCTACTAGTCTACATGACATGTTATAGCATATAACATAACATATTATAAAATTCAAATATAACCAAGACCATATTAAAGCTCATCCTAGAAGTACCATATTAAAGCTCATCCTAGAAGAGAAAATAAAATCTTAAACTATTATGTTATTTTCTTCATTCCTTGCAATTGCTCAAACTCTTAGACTTTTGGGATGCCTCCACCAGCTTACCATGCATTGGCCAAGAGGTCCTCACACCTTTCTTGGGCTTGTTGTGGCCTCCATGTTACAATTGGTGGCTTCTTGCCATTTACGACATAATTTGGTAATTTAAAAAATAACAAAAAATAAAACAAGAAGGAAACATGACAATAATAGGTGACCCCTCTTATTACACCGCAAAAAATACAAGGACATTCCTCTAAGACATTAATATGGCCAGAAATTTAATTTAAACAAAAATCAATTTATCAAAGACATCATATATACAATTACACATTGTAAATGATTTATAGATGCCAACCATGCATCATACACACATATCCATGAACCAAGGCTTTGATACTAATTGTTAGATCTAATTGTTACCCTTAGGTGTTTACGGTACTAGCATGTGTTTTAAAAATATTTAAAACATTTGACAAAAGAAAACAAAACACTAAGCAAACAACTCATGGCTATAGAGTAAAGTAAAATAGTTAGGAATTTTACATACCTCTTATAGTTATTTTAATCTTGCAATTCACTTCCCAACTAAGTGCACTAACCTCCTATTCTTTACGAAGTACCAATCCACATAACCTATGGTGAATAGGTTTAGTGGTTGGAACAAAACAAAAGTTGAAAGAACAACAATTAATGGCTTTCAAAGTCAAATTAAAAAGTCTTCCCCTTTGTTCCTCTTAGTGTGATGTGAAGAACACTAATGGAACTAAAAAAGAAATCACTTTTCTCTTGTGTTTTTCCCTCAAAACCTTACGGCACCCTCATCGTATTTTTCTTTCTCCATGTGATGGCCATGAAAGGTCTCTCCTCTCTTAATATGCTTGGACAACTAGTTGAGGGAAAGTAGTTAATGATATATATCATCATCTAACCCTAGGTTACATGAGTATAGTTAAAAAATCAATCCCTAACAATTAGAGATTCCACACGTCTACCATAGGGAAAGTAGATAATCAAATTATCTATTTAATTTATCAATCAATAATTTTATTATTTAATTGATAAAGTCATATTTTGTTTAACACAAATAAAATATGTGGGACTTTCTAATAGGTCATCTTGAATTAAATTCAATAAATGAATTTCATTTAATTAAAATCTCTTTGACTTAGTTAGTTTCCTAGTAAATGTAGGTTACCTAAGAAATTAAAACTCTTTTAATTTCCTACCTATATTCACTTAGATAATAATCATAATTAGGAGGAAATATATTTGACCATTTCAAAGATCAATTTCCTTCCTTTGACCATGCATCTTTCCATTACACGGAGAGAAGATTGTTTTACAAGTTTGAACAATTCAAACTGCAATAATATTTGGATAAATAAATAATTAAATTAGTTTTGTCTTAATAAAATACTATAGATGAAATTCCTAATTTTATTTTAATCAACTTTTTTAAATAATTAATTTGATCATTTCAAATATTAATTTAAAGTAGTCTAATAAAAATAATTACTTAATACAAATGTTTTCTAAATTGAGATAACACTTATCTTAATTAAGACAAATTTTTGTCTTAAAATTTAATTATCTAATTAAAATAATACGAGTTTAATTTAGACAATTAATGTAAATTATTTGTATCACTTTAAAGACAAAAATATTTCTCATATTATTATGTTTAGGACAACATTTGTCCTAAAATAATTCTTTTGTCTAAATTAAGACAACTCTTGACTTAGTTAAGACATCGGCTGAAATGCTATCAATTAATTTCATCTTAAACTTATTCCAACTTAATGTGGATTGAATTCTTCAAAGTTAGGTGGGAAATCCATTTGAACATAGGAATTTCAAGCTCCAAAAAATTTTGGATTATTTTAATCTCACTAAGATAATCCAATTTTATTAATCATGAAGTTATTTTACCAAAGACTCATGATTACATTCTAGATAATTCCTAAAATTACGAGAAGTGAATGTTCAACATGGATTTTTTCAATTTGCAAACCTAGCATTTGTGAACCCTCGTATCCATCCATTGACACAAGATAAAATTATGTTTTATCCCTTTTGTCAATTTTGTCCCCTGGTCTCATATTTCATTTGATAAGTGACCAGATAATCTTTTAAAACTTTTCTAAAATTATCTAGAAATGACAATAGCTAATTCATCATCTCAATGGGCCTAGATATGTCACTTGTCTTCCTGGAATCACCATAAGTGATATAATGCTATGAACTTTACTTCTGGGATTTATGTTCCTAGATGCTCACTCCTGCTATAATCCCAACATAGAAAGTCTTGACCAATGTCACACAATGGTCATGCCTAAAGTATATCAAAGATCATAATGGTCATGAACACAAGTCCAAAATCCATCAAGATTTTTGTTTTGCTACTAGCGGATTCAATGTGTGTGAGTTCAAGTTCAAAGTAATGGTATCAACTTGAACTTGATGCCTCACTTAATTCTAATTCTTTTAATAGTGTCATTACCTAAAGTCTACTACTTCAATGGTTTGAGATTCATCATTCCCTTAGAAAAGAATGTTATTCTTTCTATAGAGGTAATACTAACACTGCAGTCTTAATTGATTAGAGTGACCGGCTCTATTTAGTGACTATGAATATTGTTTTAGATTCATACAAAGATAAATATAACCCTTAAGCAAATGTATCTTAGTTTATTAGAATCTAAGAACCTTAAAAGGTAGAAAATAAAGATGACATAAATAAACTTTTTTATTTTTTAATATTAAAATGTATTTACATCAAATTGGGGAATACAACTTGCTTTCTAGGGCAACCTATTCCCAATAATCTCACAATTGCCCTAAAGTATGTATGAGATATCCATAATCCTTCTAAGTGACCCTCAAAGCTCTTATATGAAAGACTCTTAGTGAACGGACCAACTAGATTCCTTTCAGTTGCAATCTTGGTGACGAGCATTTCCACGCGTTGTATTATCACTCGTGCGAGATGATACTTTCTCTCAATGTGATGCCCTATGATTCCGTAGTTCTTTTGAGTTTGCAACAGCTCCTTTATTATCACAATAAATAGTTATGACCTTATCTGCATCTAGAACCACCTCAAGGTCCTTAAGGAACTTGCACAACCAAACAGCTTCCTTTGCAGTTTCACAAGCTACAACATATTCCACTTCCCTTTTGGAATCTGCAATGCAAGATTGCTCTACACTTCTCCAAACAATGGCTACACCACCCAAAGTGAAAAAAGAGCCTGATGTTGATTTTCTAGAATCTATGTCAGCCTTATGCAAATGTATCTTGATTTATTAGAATTTAGAAATCATAATAGCTAGAAAATAAAGCTTACATAAATAAATTTTTTATTTACTAATATTAAAATGTATTTACATTAAATTGTGGAATACAACTTGCTTTCCAAGGCAACCAATTCATAACACATTCTAAGTAATTTTAGAAATGTTCTAAAATATTATCTGGTCAATTATCAAATGAATTCTTAGACTAGGGGGAAAAATTGACATAATGGGTAAAATGATAATTTTACCTTGTGATAATAGATGGCTACGATGGTTCACAAACACTAGGTTTGCTAAGTGGACAAATCAATGATCAACATTGACTACTCATAATTTTAGAAATTATCAATAGTACAATATGAGTCTTTGGTAAAATGACTTCATGATTAATAAACTTGGATTATCTTAATGAGATTAAAATATCTCCAAGTTTATTGGAGCTAGAAATTCATATGGCCAAATGAATTCCCCACTTAACTTTGGAGAATTCAATCCACATTAAGTTAGAATAAATTTAAGTTGAAGTTAATTGATAGTATTTCAGTTAATGTCTTTATTAAGACAAGAGTTGTCTTAATTTAGACAAAGAATTATTTTAGGACCAGTGTTGTCCTAAAGATGCTTGAAATTTTTTTTTCACTAAACAAATAAAGTTAATTCTTACATTAGTTATCTAAATTAAATAAGTGTTGTTTTAATAAGACAATGAAATTTTAAGATAAATGTTTATTTTAATTAAGACAAGTGTTGACTCAATTTAGGCAATCTTGATCTTAAGTAATTATTTTTATTAGACTACTTTAAATTAATATTTGAAATGTTCAAATTAATTAATTTAAAGAAGTTGATTGAAAATAAAATTAAATCCTCCTTCAATTAAGAATTTTTGCTAAAGCATTTTATTAGGATAAAATTAATTAATTTATTTATCCTAATATTATTGTAAAGTTTGAATTGTTCAAACTTGTGAAACAACCTCCTCCCCATGTGATGTTTACATATATTTCCTCCTAATTACCCTAAATATCAAAGTGCATAAAGGTTGGAGTTAAAAGAGTTTTAACTTTTTAGGTAACCTACATTCACTAAGAAACTAACTAAGTTAAAGGGATTAAGTTATATGAAATTTATTTATCAAATCTTAATTCAAGCATGACCAATTAGAAAATTAAATAAAAGCTAAGTCATTTATGAGCGTCCTCTCCCACTCAATCTTTTATTATTACCCTAAGGTGACTTTCCAAGTTTTTTAGCATGCATACTTTAGAAAAGCTAAGTCATGTATGAGGTTTATTTCCCTTATAAACTTTTTAGTTGAGTTTAGTTCAGTAACCTTTACTAAGATTTTTGAAAATGCTAGCTAATTCCTAAGTTTAATTTTAAGCCCAACCATATCAATACTAAACCTTTTAGTTTGGAGACTTAGGTTCTTAGTTTGATCTTTTAGTTATTAAGAGATTTATTTATTTCCTAACTAAACTCTTTAGTTGGAAACTACATACCTACAACTAAGAGATCATTTTATTGACCTAATCAATTCTATACTAATTATTTAGTTGGGAAAAATTAAGTCTCGTTAATCGTCATTTCATTGATGCTAAATTATGCATATATTATATTTTCTTTATTTAAAACTATTTTAAATTTAGAACACAATGTATGCATGGTATGTTAATTTTGATTGGTACCTACTAGCCTAGATGACATCTTACCACCAAATAATAACATATTTTGAATATTTTAAAACAAAAAACCATATTAATGTCCATAATAGGAAACAAAAAAAGAAAAAGGACCTTAAAATTACAATAATCCACATCCTTCATCTTTAAGCTTGCATTCCCTCCATCTTGGCCTTCTGGGATGCCACTTACCTTTCTCATGGCCTCGACTCCAAGATGCTTCATGGGTGGCCAAAACTTTGTTACAATAAATTTACAATTTAAACATAACAAAAAAATAAAGAAGGAAACATGACCATATGGGGTCACCCTTCTTGTTACATTTTGGAAATAGGCTATCTTGGAAAGCAAGTTGTATTACCCAATTTATGTAAATACATTTTAATATTAATAAATAAAGAATTTATTTATGTAAGCTTTGTTTTCTTGCTATTAAGGTTCATAGATTCTAATAAACTAAGTTATATTTGCATAAGGGTTATGCAAAAGGAAAGATATGTATCTTTGGATGAGTCTAAAATATTATTCACAGTCACTGAGTAGAGTTGGTCACTCTATTCAATAAAGATTGTGGTGTTCGAATTATCTTCATAGAAAAAATGAGATTATATTCTAAGGGAATGATGAATCTCAAATCATTGAAGCAGTAGACGTCAGGTAATGACATTATTAAATGAATTGGAATCAAGTGAAATATCAAGTTCAAGTTAATATCATTACTTTGAACTTGAACTCACACACATTGCATTTGCTAGTGGCAAAACCGAAATCCTAATGGATTATGAACTGGTGTTCATGACCATTATGATCTTTGATATACTATGGGCACGACCATTGTGTGACATTTGTCAAAACTCTGTATATTGGGATCATAGTGGGAGTGAACATCTCGAACATTAATCCATGAAATTAAGTTCATTGTATTACATCACTTCTGGTGATTTTAGGAAAACAGGTGACATATATGAGCCAAGTAAAATGATGAATTAGCTACTCATCAGATCAAGATAGTTTTAAAAAAGTTCTAAAAGAATATTAGGTCACTTATAGGATGAAACCTGATACTAGGGGACAAAATTAACATAAGGGATAAAACGATAATTTTTCCTTGTGTCACTAGTTGGCTACGAGGGTTCACGAACACTAGGTTTACAAATTGGAGAAATCAATGTTCAACATTGACTTCTCATAATTTTAGGATTCACCAAGAGTGCAATTATGAGTCTTTGGTGAAATGACTTCATAATTAATAAAATTAAATTATCTTGATGAGATTAAAATAATCAAAAATTTATTGGAACTTGAAATTCCTATATCCAAACATATTCCTTACCTAGCTTTGGAGAATTCGATCCACATTAAATTTGAATAAATTTAGGATGAAGTTAATTAATAACATTTTAGCTAATATCCTTATTGAAACAATAGTTGTCTTAATTTAGAAAAATAGTTATTTTAGGACATATGTTCTCATGAGCATGCTTGAAAATGTGAGAAACATTTTTGTTACTAAAGAAACAAAAATGAGTCTCACATTAGTTGTCTAATCTAAACAAGTGTTGTTTTAATTAAGACATAGGTTGTCTCAATTATGACAATCTTTATCTTAGTAATTATTTTGGTTTAACTCACTTAAATTAATATTTGAATTGTTAAAATATTTAATTTGAAGGAGTTGATTAAGAAAAATTTAAATCCCCATTTAATTATGAATTTTGGCTATAGCATTTTATTAGGATACAATTAATTTTATTTATCCTAATGTTGTTAAAAAGTTTGAATTGTTCAAATTTGTGAAACAACTTCCTCCCCATGTGATGGAAAGGTTCATGGCTAAAGGAGGGAAATTGATATTTGAAATAATCAAATATATTCTCTCATAATTATCCTAATTATCTAAGTGAAAAACAATTAAAACTTAAAAGAGTTTTCATTTTTTAGGTAACCTACATCACTAGAAAACTAAGTCAAAGGGATTTAATTAGGTAAAATTCATTTATTTGAATTTTTAATTCAAACATGACCAATTAGAAAGCCGCACATGTTTTATTTAATGGTTAAATAAAATATGTTATTAACAAATTTAATAATATGATTATTAATTGATAAATCATTAGATGATTTGATTATCTAATATTTTCCATCAGTATGCGTGTGAATCCCTAATGATTAAGGATTGAATTTTTGAAATACGCTCAAATGCTCTCACATGACTTAGGGTTAGCATACTATATATATGCAACCTCTCTGTCTGGTGGCAAAGCAAGTGATAAAAAATTTGAGAGAAAAAGAGTGAACTAGCCGTCCACTTAAGAAAGAGAAAAGAAAAACTTTGAGAAAAAATTTTCTCTTAAGGCCAAGAGTGTTGTGAGTTTAAGAAAAGAATTTGAGCAATTTCAAAGTACAATTCCACATGCCATAGTAAGAGGAAAAAAGGGTAAGCTTTATAATTTAATTTTGAAAGCTATCAATTATCTATTCTTTCATCTTTTATTTTGTTCCAATCACTTAACCTATTCACTATAGGGTCTGTGGATTGATGCTTCCCAAAGAATATGCGGTCAGTGCTCTAATTTGGGAAGTAAGTTGCAAGATTAAAATAATACAAGAGGTATGTAAAATTCTTATCTATTTTGCTTGACTCTATAGCAGTGAATTGTTTGGTCGGTGTTTTTTCTCCTCTTGTTTACAATCTTACATGTTTTAAAATTTTTAAACCAATGCTTGTATCATAAACACTAAGGGGTAACAACTAGATCCAACTGTTGGTGTCAGAGTCTAGGTTGCACCAATTGCATGTGATTGTTGCATGATTGGCACCTAGCATTTTTTAAGCCTATGTAATTTCGGTACAAGCATGAACATTTGTTAAGAAATTTAAATCACACCATGAAAGAGAATGCAACATATTGATAATCACATAAAACATACACAAATTGCCTAGAATATGTAATGATAGAATTATACCTTTGAAGTAATCAGGAATTATCACAACGTGACAGCCGAAAAAGGTCACATCATTATGATCTTAGGGCGAAAAAAGGAAAAACTTCAAAGATTAAAAAAATGGAGTCACCACACATTAATTAGAAGGATAATTGGGATAATTTAAAAACCAAACACTAGCCATTAGAACCAAAGGAAGGGTTCATATGTTTAATTATGCGTGGGGAAGGTGTTAGACACCATACAACATCCATCCCTAATGATGGTTACCCTAGCTCATTTGTGCTTACAATTTGATATATTTTAATTACCCATTTTTATTAATTTGATGATGAATAAAGATGAAGGATGAAAGATCTAGACCCGCCTTACTGGGTAAATGACTACACACCCTAAAAGAGATCAAGGTCTAAATAGTTCGGGAATAATTTGATGAGTTTGATTAGGTGAGATGTTTGACCTCTTTCCTAGTGTAAATTTTAGAAATTGTGGAGGCATCAAGTCCTCACCCAAAGTTAAGGAGATTGGCTATTGTGGGAGCATAGAATCTCCGCACAAAGCCAAGGTGTTGGGAATAGGTTACACTGAAAAGCAAGTTGTATTATCTAATTTAATGTAAAAACATTTTTTATACTAATAAATAAAAAATTTATTTATGTAAGCTTTATTTTCTAGCTATTAAGGTTCCTAAATTCTAATAAAATAAGATACATTTGCATAAGGAGATACGTATCTTTTGATGAATCTAAAATATTATTTGCAGTCAGAGTTAGTCACTCTGTTCATAAAGACTATAGTTTCCAGATTACTCTATATAATCTCATTGAAGTAGTAGACTTTAGGTAATGATACTATAAAATGAATTGGAATCAAGTGATATATCAAGTTGAAGTTAATAAGATTGCTTTGAACTTAAACTCACACACATTGCAACAGTTAGTGGCAGAACCGAAATTCTAATGGATTATGGATTTGTGTTCATGACCATTGTTATCTTTGATATAATATGGGCATAACTATTGTATGACATTGGTCAAGACTCTGTTTGTTGGGGTCATAGGGGAAGTGAACATCTGGGAAGATAAATCTAAGAAATAGAGTTTGTTGCATTACATCACTTCTGGTGATTTCAGGAAAACAAGTAACATATTTGGGCCCAATGAAATAATGAATTAGCTACTCATGATTTCAATATAATTTTCAAAAAGTTCTAAAGGATTGTCTGATCACTCTTCAAATGAAATTTTAGACTAACGGACAAAATTTACATAAGGGGTAAAATGGTAATTTTATCTTGTGTCAATGGATGGCTACAAGGGTTCACAAACACTAGATTTGCAAATTGGACAAATTAATGTTCAACATTGATGTCTCATAATTTTAAGATTCACCAAGAGTTTGAAGAAGTTTATTAAAATAAAATTAAATCCCCATTTAATTAAGAATTTCAGCTATAGCATTTTATTATAATAAAATCTTTATTTATTCTAATGTTGTTGCAAAGTTTGAATTGTTCAAACTTGTGAAACAACTTCCTCCCCATGTGATGAAGAGGTGCATGGCTAAAGGAGGGAAGTTGGTCTTTAAAATAGTCAAATATATTCCCTCATAATTATCTTAATTATCTAAGTGAATAAAAGTAGGAAATTAAAAGAGTTTTTATTTTTTACGTAACCTACATCACTAGAAAACTAAGTTAAAGGGATTTAATTAAGTAAAATTCATTTCTTTGAATTTTTAATTCAAGCATGACCAATTAGAAAGCTACACGTGTTTTATTTAATTGTTAAATAAAATATGTGATTATCAAATTTAATAATATGATTAATCATTGATAAATCATTAGATAATTTGATTATCTAATATTGTCCATTAGTAGGCGTGTGAATCCCTAATGGTTAGGGATTGAATTTTTGAGATACACTCAAATGCTCTCACATGACTTAAGGTTAGTATACTATATATATCAACCTCTCTGTCTGGTGGCAGTGTGCAAGTGATGAAAAATTTGAGAGAAAAAGAGTGAACTAGCCATCCACTTGAAAAAGAGAAAAGAAAAACTTTGAGAGAAAATTTTCTCTTAAGGCCAAGAGTGTTGTGAGTTTGAGAAAAGAATTTGA
>JASKGM010051290.1:0-11224 GCA_034509205.1 Ceratonia siliqua
ATACTGTTATTTCAAATTTTATATTATGTAAATGATGATTATAAAGTAAGAATTATTTTCTTTCCTGAACGTAATGTGCATTAGATGCTTATTATGTTTAAGAGTATTAAAATGAGATTTCATATTGTTTTAGCGGTAATGCACGTTACAGGATAGGATTTATGTATCAATTGGTAAGTTTGATTTCTATTCACTGAGTCAGTGAACTCACCCCTCACTTTAATATTTTCAGATCAACAGATTGATGATTTACCTCCAGCTCTGCCTGCACCTTTTGAACTTGCTGAGTGACTTGGTAGGGAATCATCTAAATAATAGTAGTATTGGAAGTTACTTGAGGATTGTGGACAATGTTGGATAGGATTTAATTACATTTTTGGTTGTTTTCATGGTCTGGAATTATAAATTGCATAGTACTGTATAATTTGAATATACAGTCCATGATGGACTATTTCTGTTTTTCTGTTAAGCCAATGAGGCTTCTGGATTATGGTGGGCATGTCTACCTTATTGTTTTGCAGATTTGTACCTTGGGATAGTCCATATTTCAGGGGAAATTCTGACGAAATTTCTAATAAATTTTTAACTT
Source organism: Ceratonia siliqua (assembly GCA_034509205.1). NCBI lineage: Eukaryota > Viridiplantae > Streptophyta > Magnoliopsida > Fabales > Fabaceae > Ceratonia > Ceratonia siliqua. The sequence goes on from JASKGM010051290.1 coordinate 590, forward strand.
ATAACTAGTTTTAGGAAATGGTATTTCAGCTTTATCACTTATTTATGGATGATTTTGAATGATATTTAATGCATTGGTATTTTAGGCTGGTAGGTAATTACCTGAAGGGTAATTCCCTACGCCGGTCGTGTGTCCTAAATTGGGGCATGACAGGTTGTGACCTAGGTGCACCTAGTGATTCTACCACCATCTATTACGGATCCCAGAATACCGTTCTAAATTATTTTAATAAATCTTACACAATTTGTACTTTCCCATAATCACTATGAGAAAGGAATTCATACTTAGAACATAATAATAAATTTCACACACACACACACACACACACACACACACACACATATATATATATATATATCACTTTTCTCAAAAATCACTCCCAAATCATACTCAAATAACATCATTAAACCACAAAGTAAAATTTAATGATTCAGGCATCCAGAGGTAAGTAAGAGTCCACTCACACTCAAACTGTAGAAAATGAGGTGATTGTTTTCCACCTAAATTCTATCTCAAGACAGATTCTGGTCCGAATAATTTGTTTCAAGTTCCTAAGAGTATGAAATTTATATAATTAATACATTAATATAACATATTTTCTTCACTAATGTTCCCAAATTCCTGTAACCCCAATATAAATCCTTATCATACTATATATATATTATTCTTACTTTTTTCAAAATTGTAACTATGGAAGGGACTTTTACAAAAAAGAAAGATCTATCACATTTTTTTTATTTCATTTATTTAATAAGAAAAAAGTATCCAGCCACTTTTATAAATGAAGGAACCCAATAACCCCACAAAATCACCATTCCAAATCTGATATATTATCATAAATTTTTAAATTTCAAAAAAATGATGATAAACACATACTTACTAAAATAAAATGGTGTCGAACTCCAACTTACAGCCATCAAGTGACTCCAAAACAACCTTCACTTTCTCCAAGAGGTGCTGAACAGTAATAGTAATAGGAAAAGAGGAGTATTGTATGGCTGGAATATTAAGAGAGGTATTTTGCTGATATATATATTAGGAAAAATGTAGAGACATTTTCTTTTAAAATTTGCTAAAAGTTATCTATTTTTTTAATTTTTTTTAAAATTTTAAAAAAAATAATTTCTATTTAAAATATTTGGGTATTACAATATTCACTTACCGTCAATGTCCCCAACTAATAATTTTTCAAAAAGAAAGTTTTATTCCATCAGCTTTTTTAAAATTATTTTCAAAGGCTTTTAATTATGTTGGACGACTTTGAAGATTAATTATTTATATATGCCATCATCACAGCCATGTCCAGCTATTGCAATAGCTTCTTCAATTGTTGTGGCCCTTATATTATTTATAAATAGGGATCTCTTATTTGATTTCATCCTCTTTTCCAAGTTTAAATCTTATTGAAAAATTCTTGGCTATATCTACTATATTAAAAATAAATAAATTAAATCAATGATGACTAAATATATAAATATGGTAGCTTTTTTTAAAAAAATTCACATATAATAAAAAATATTTAAATACATCGATATATACAAATATAAATTAAAAAAATATTATAAAATATTCTTGAATGGAAAATAAATTTTGTAATCTATAAATTATCTTATTCTTTTCTTTTTGGGTCCGATTACCGTCGAGTAGTTAGACAGAAACATATTTTATGAATTAAATATTCTTAATGTTTTGGTCTGCTTTTCAGATGGAAACAAAAATAAAAGAAATAATCCCCTCAGTCTTCCTTCCAAAATAAAGAGGATATAATTCACGAACACGTCATTACTATACGAGTTCAGCCGTGAGATCTCTCTTTCTTAACTACATATTGTTATCGTATCTTCTTAGCCATAAAAATATGCTTATTGCATCTCATCATTAATAATCAACCCATCAATTTAATACATCTAAGTTTAGAAGCATATCTTGGAAAACATAATTAAATTCTCGTACATTGAATCTACCAAACTTGACGTCCTAGCAGTTTCATGCATGCAACTTGTAGATCGAATTGAAGCTATATTAGTCATAAATATGGCTAGCTCTAGCTGTAATTCTATCAGTTCATTAATGGTTTTACTTTAATATTTACACTATGGGACCACAAATTAGCACAATAATTTAGATATTTGAAAATTTCTTATATACACATATGCATATACTATATATATCACCTTATTTATATAATATCTAATAAATATAAAATATGTATGTATTTTAAATGAGACGAAATTATTAATGCCTTATGGGATCTAGGTGTGACCTATTTCATGTCATTTAAAATGCAAACATTTCTTGTGTTTATTGAATATTGTACGAATGATGTGATACAATATATACCTGTAAATTTTTTTTTAGATATTATGATATAAAATACTAGATATAAGATATATATATCATGATATATAAAATTTTTATTGGTATAATAATTAAAAATTGTCAAAGAAATAATACAATTGATATTTTATAAAATTTAGTAAAGCTAAAAGTGCTAAAAGTTCAAGATGTGAGATCCTTATAATTTTTGAATGGTATTAAAAATTATAAAAAATAATGTTATCCTATACCTTTTAATATCTTAGATAAGATAAGATATTTTTGCTACCAGTATACCAAACACCAACGTCTTAAAATTCCTCTTACATCTAAAATACAATGGTGAAGATAATGATATACCAAATGATGATTCCATAGAGTGTGCTTTGTGCCAATAAGTTAATAACTTAATATATCACATTATATTATCATCAATTTGTAAGATGAGGTAAGCTTGGTGTAGTTAAGTTCAATCTCTACCTTTTCTTTTCTTTTCCCCATTTTCACTCATTTTTGCTGGTCATGAATATCCTAGGATCAAATCCTCTCACGTTCTTAAAAAACATAATATTATTATGTTAAAACAGAGAAAAATATAATATATAAAACTTATTACTTAATTAATAGATCTTACTTATATTTATTTGTATGGTTTCATACACATTATTTTTATCTCTCTTTAACTGTCATTTATTTAAAAATATGAGAAGATCTAAATCTAATATCCTATTTTATCAAAAATAAAAAATAAAAAAGGATATTTTTCTTTCTCATGTTCGAATGAGACTTTGGTAACTAGTTTGATATCTACATATATTCTTCTTTTCTCACTTTTCATTCCTTTGCATGTCATGAACCTCATAAGTTACTCCAAAACAGAGTTTTCTTTGTGAAAAAAAAAAATAGTTTTCTTCTCTTGTTCAAATTAGACTTTAGGGTTTAATCTGTTTTGGGTCATATATGCATTTTAGAAAAATGTTTGTATAGATTTAATTTACTATTTGTTAGTATATGATTATATATAATGTGTTTGAGTAATGTTATTGTATATTATTTTATATATATTTTTACTTTTAACTAGTGATATATGATAAATAATAAATAATAATATAATATATTAATAATTAAAAGTAAAAATATAAAAAAAAATAATGTACAAATAACATTACTCAATTTATTTTGAGTCAATTTAGCTACTTTGAATCACCCATATCAATTTAATTACCAAGGGATTTGATGTATCATTTTCTCATGATCGCATGACATGTGGCAAAATTTTTATTTTAAAAAAAGCAATTTTTCATTTTTTGGCTATCGTTTCTCCTCCTTCCACAGATTTCCCTATGCCACCTCCTCCTCCTCCTCCCTTAGATTTCCACGGTGTCCTTTTACGGAGTCCGCATTGCAATGCAGAGCTTCAGATTCTAAAGGTATAAAGGATTGAAGCCATTCCCAATAAAACAGAAGGGTTTGAATTCCCTATATATCCAAAACAAAAATGCAATAAAACTGAGTTACAATCTCACTATCTTCCTCAAACCTCAAACAATAATAGTTTTAATTTATACAAAATGATAGATTTTGCTTGAAATTGATGTGTAGTACAAAAACCCAGTGTGAAATTGAGTTCCAATCTTACCATGTTCCCATTGGCTACAATAACGGGATGATCGCAAAGATGAAGGTAAAGTTTTTTTCTGGGCAAGGAATTCAAGTTTGGAGATGAGGATTGATCTACGATGTGGTTGCAATCCGATGGCAGAAACCTTTCCCACACCGCAATGAATCTACAGCTTCTTTGAAGGCGAAAAAGACAAATGATGATCTACACGCATCCTTTGGAGATGTGAAAGAAATGATTTTGGAGAGATACTTACTCGGCAAAACGTAGGAGGACATTGTGGATATCTAAGGAGGGAAATATGTCAAAAGGAAGAGAAAAATGAGCCAAAAAATTAAAAATATTAAAAAAAATAAATTTTTTTTTTAACATGTCTCATCATCGTAATCGTCCAAACATTTGAACAACTGCAATGCCAAAAAAAAAATGACCAGATCCAAATCCTTACACAAGACCAATCTATAAAAAAACTCTACTTAACCTTCGTAATTCTTCAAACACTTTAGAGAACTCGACCATGTTAGACAATTGGCTTCTCAACTGCTTCTTGATAAACCATTGTGATCTTCGGAGTTATGGTACCCATCTGCCAGCGAACTCTTATGTAGACACACCAATTGACCAGAGTATCCTCAAGTAATGATCGCATCCCAACTCTATTTTAAACAGAACTAGGATCTCGTGCAATAATTGTTATTGCACAGGATCATACTATAGTTAATGGCCACGATGTGGCCTAGTCCATTGTAGTCGCGCCATCCCGCAGCCATTCGATAGCCACAAAATAATAGGGTCATGCAGTTATTGTATGAGATCCTAGTCCATCTAAACATAGGCCCCCAACTTTTAGATTATCATACTTTACTTTTTAAACTCTGAGAATCAGAATCCTCTTATCCTTTCTACTTTGACATTCCAATAACTTGCATTAAATGAATTATACTCTTCACCGATTTAATTAGTCTTAAAAAAATGTAATAGACTAAGTTTATAGAAGGATTATTTTTTGTATTCTTTAGATCTTTCCTCTCATATAGGATGAAGCCAAAATGGAAATGCTTGGGTAGGATTTGAAATCACATAAGAAATTCATCAAATAATTATCATGTGACAATATATTTTGTTGCATCTATGAATAAAAAATTAATTTCCATGGCTCATAATGCCAACTAGCAGTCCACTTCCAATAAAAATGGAGCATTTATTGGATAGGCTTGTACGGTATGTGTGAAGTCCATTAGATATTGTTGAAAAATATTAAATAATCATAATCTCTGTGTTAGGTATGCCCATATATTTCATATCTTAAGAGAGAAAGAGAGAGGAAGATAAGATAATTATCACATATATATTAATATATACGTGTTGAGGGATTAGATTAGATTAAATTTGATATTATTATTTTTATATTGTTATTTTAATTTTTTTTTCTTTCTTTTAAGAAATAGTGGGTAGCTAATCCATATTATTCTTACACTACAAGAAAATAGGACTTTTCTCACGGTCACAATTTTTGTAAGAATTTCACACGATATTTCTTACGACTTTCTCATGGAACGTTTAATTTTAATGGATTTTCTTGCGGTTGAGTCATCCATGAGAAAATTCGTGAGAACGATTTTTCTCAAGGACAATCACTAAAAATTGAAACACTATATTTTATACTCATTTCTCACGGACATTAGCCCACGAGGAAATTCGTGAAAAACGTGTAATAATTGAAACACGACGTTTTATGCTCATTTTTTAACGAAAATTTCTGTGAGAAAGTTTCTCGCAGCTATTGTCCATGAGAAAATTCGTGAGAAATCTAGAAATATAACAACAGATCCACCCTTAGCTGCCATTTCAATTTTTAACATTTTCCTTTCTCTCAAACTCGTTTTCTCTCCGGTTTCTCTGTCAAACTCGATCCTCTGATCACCTTTGGGCATTTTCTAGCAAGGTGAAATGGTGTTTAGTCCATCTCCTTTCTCTATTTGAAATTTTTAAGTTCCAAAGTTTTGTCATTTTTCTACCTTTGAATTTTCTTGTTAAATTTGATATTTATGAGTTAGTTTTTGGTTGGTTTTTAGTATTATTTAAATATATCATGTTGGTAAATAGGTATTTAATAGTGTATGGATCGGAGTTGGTTTATGATTTAGTATTATGTGTAATAGTTTTGTTCAAATCTAAATTAAAATGTTCAAATTGAAATATATGTATATTTTTATTGTTAAAATTTCTTTAGGGCTTTTATTGTATAATAGATGTAGAGTATTTGGATATTTTTTTCCATATTTTTAGGAATTTTTTTGTGTCAATTAATATTATGGTGTTTAGATATTAATTTAATAAATTAGATATTTTTTATATTTTAGCAAATTTATTTGGGACTTTTATTGTATGATGGATGTAAAGTCTTTGAATGAATTTTTTCATATTTGTTTTTCATATTTTTGGATGAATTTAAATTTTATGATGTTTAGAATTTAATTTAATAAATAAAACTGTGTATTATATTGTTTACAAAAGTATAATTAATTTTGAATTATTTTTTAGTCAATAATATGATTTGATGTATTTTGATAACCATATGTTATGTAAATAATTTTTAGTTATTGCTAAATATTGAAGGAATATAGATATATCTGAACATCGTCGTTAGATGAATAATAGACTTTATCTCCACAATAGGAGTGCAGTTATACCTGAGTTTTGCAAGAGTGTTAAGAAATTTATTCAATTTACTTTTATACTTAATGTCTGTATCAAAGCTGGAGGAATGTTTAGATGTCAATGTGCTAAATGTAAATGTCGAAAGTATCAAACACCAGATGATGTAAGAGTGTATCTATATAAAAAAAAGTTTTGTGGAGAATTACTATTATTGGGTGTATCATGGAGAAGCCCTGCTACCATTACCACAATCAGTTGAGGTTGAGGATGAGACCCAAGATTTTCAACCATACGAGTATATGGTTATGGATGTTGTTGGGCCATCCTTTGAAATGGAGTACTACCATAGAGCAAAGGAGGATTCTAATGAAGAGTCGGCCAAATTTTATGATATGTTGAGCACCGCACAGTCTCTATTATGGGATGGATGTAAGAGACATTCTGTACTTTCTATAACTATTACATTGTTGAGTATCGAGTCAGACTATAATATTGGGAGGGTCTGTATAGATGAGTTTATCACACTGATAAGTGAGATACTACCAAGCGGTCATTAGATGCCTATAAATTTGTATCATACTAAGAAATTAGTTTTTAAACTTGGTTGTGTGAAAAAACTTAGTTTTTTTGGTAGTGTTATATAACATTTTAGTTTTTCTTTTCTTTTCTTTATTTAAAGATAGTGTAAACACTGAATTTTGTCCAAACGCTAAAATAAAAAATAGTAATAACAAAAAATAATAACAAAATAAAAATATATATAAAAAAAGGAATATAAAAAATAATTAATATTAAAAATTGTGATAAAAAAAACAAAAAAACTAGAGCTCAACCTCTCCTGGCCCAATTAAACACCCTACAAGCCCAATACCACAAGCCCACTTAGCCAGTGCACCAGCCCCAACCCGAATAACCAACCCGGTCCAGCAAAATAAAGAAAGAAGAAGGGAAACCCCCTTTATACGCATAAACACAGGACCACTTCACCTCTGCTCTACTCCTTTGCAACCACCTCTCCAGTCCCAAATTTCGCGCTGCGTCACCTGCTCTACCTTAGTCCTCAATGCCTCTGCACGGGCAAGCATCCTGGACCACTACACCTCTGGACCCACGCAAGCTTTCCCTTTCTCGGCCATCCCATGCATCTCTCTGCCATCTGGTGCACGCTGCCCCCTTTCCTGCTATCCCACACTTCTGCATACCTTCGGCCATGCGAGACAAAGCCACCCTCGTTCACGGGATTTGCTCTGGGATGGCAGGATTTCATTTTTCTGATGGTTATAAATATGGGGAAATGAAGAAGAAAGGGGATCAACGGCTAAAAATGGTGAATTTCTGGAAAACGGAGCAGGGGGGAGAGTAATTCCAGCAAATTTTGGGAGGAAAACCGAGAAAGGCTTTGAAAGGGGATTTTGATTATGTTTCACGATTTTTGGAGATTTTTTTGGAGAAAAATCAGAGGGAGAAAAGAAGAAAGCCGAGGACCTCGAAGAGGAAAAACGAAACTCTTCAACCGAGAAAAGACAATTTGGAGAAGAAAGCTCTGAAGATAAGGGTACTTTTTTTTCTTTCGTCAATTAGCATATGTTGTGGGTTTGAAATTTTTGCTGTTTATTGATATAAATCAGGGCAGGTTCTAATTTCTGAATGGCGTGTGCTATATCTAAGTCATGTTAGAACCTATCTTTCAATTCTTATTTTTGCTTGATGGGAACCAAACCATGCGTTTCCATTAGATGTTAATCCTTTCCAAGTAGGTCTTCTCATTGGTTGATTGTTCTGATGTTAATGGTGTCGCATTACTGCCTGGTTATTTCAGTTCCATTTCTTTGGTTGTCAAGTTTATCACTGTCTAAATTAGGGGTATTGTTGCTGTTTCTTTTATCATACTGCCATCTGTTCTTACGGTTAACTTATAATCCTGGGTATTCAATCCCAGTGAAATAGAACCTGTCCACTGCTGACTCGGGTTAATCCTTAATTTTTGTTTGGCCTGGAGTTCTTTTGAAATTGCAACATTCTATTTGGACAATGAATTTTGGGATCTTAGATGTTTAACCCTTTTTGATGTCCCTCCTGCATTTCAGTTTGACTGCTGTTTGGTTAAATATCACTTTTATGATCATTAGTCTCAGATCAGTATTGGGTTTGGTTCATCAGGACTGTGGGTGCATTAGGAGAGTTGTTCATGGTTTAAAGTAGGACTAAGGCTAAGCTCAGCTTCATTGACATAGGGAAGTTGGGATTTAAAGGCTCAATTAATCATGGCTCAAATAATCACTCATTACAAAAAGGGATTTTTAAAAGCCCTCTTAAAAATATTTTGCAAAAAAAGAAAGTTCAAAACTCAAGGTTTCCAAAAGGCTCCAAAGGCCCAATTAATCTGGACTTTCCTAAGTGGGCTCCAAGGGCCTAACCAAGATAGAATTTGAAAGGCTCAATGAATTTGCTCAAAATAGGATTCTAAAAAACCTAATTACATATTTTAAAAAAAAAAAGGGCTTAATGTTTTGAGTCAATTGTTGGGAATTTCACTTTGGCTCTAATATTTTCATAAATATGAGTTTCAACCCCAATACTTTGAAAAATAGGATTTTTGACTTCAACGTTTTTGGAAATCTAAATTTTGACAACAATATTTTAAAAATTCAAATTTTGGCCCCCAAACTTCATAAATTTCAAATTTTGCTATTCCTGAGCTTCTAAAAGGTTGCTGAAATTTAATATTAGGATTCCTTAAATTCATTTCAAAACATTATATGGGGAAATACTCTCCCATTTTGTTTAGCTGTATGTAAAAATTCATTTTCCTATATTGTCTTCATTTATTTAAACAGTATGTGGGGAAATACTCTTCCATTCTGTTTAAGCTTTATGTGGAATCTCATATTCTCATATTGTCTTTTTTTTTCAAACATTATGTAGATGATTAATCTCTCATTTTGTTAGACTCTATGTGGAAATCCAATTTCCCGTATTGTCTTAATCCTATCCTTAGGCAAATTTTAATTTAATTAATTCGAATTACGTGTACTTTGATCTCTTAAGGGTACGTATGCACTTACACAGTAAAACATGTCCAATTTTCTCACTTCTTTATTTCTCTAAAAATCAAAATAATAAAAAGGAGTAATTCAAACATAATAATAAATTTAAACACAAACAATTTAGGGTAACCATCCTAGGGATGGACGTTGTGGGGTACTTAACATCTTCCCCACACATAATTAGACTCTTGAACCCATCATCTGGTTCCAAGAGCCAATTTTTGGTTTTAAAGAATCTCAATTATCCTTCTAATTAATTGGTGACGACTCCATATTATCTCTGTTTTTTTTTCCTTTTGTCGCCCGAATGTCACAACGGTACATTTTTCTCATACGTAACGTTGTGACAGATAGTAAGCTCTTAAAATTTTAAAATTTTAAATAATTATTATTTTAAAAGGGAATTGTGTATGTCTATAGAATATGTGTGAAGTCCAAACTCCTAATATCATTGGATGAAGTACTGATTGATTATGAAAGTATTTGATAAAGATTATGGTAAAATTAAGAGTATATAAAATTATAAAAAATAGATTGCAAAATTATGCGGGCAGAAATTTAAATTAGGAAAAATTAATTTTTATTGTGATTTAAGGGAATTTCAATATTTTTATAAATTTTGATATTTTTTATAATCACAATAGTTTTGAAAAACATTCCGTGCAATATCTTTCAAAGGAAAAAATTTATGTAAAATTCTTTAAGTGTTTGTTAAATAATTTAAATTAAGCTTTTCAATTAATGAATGATATATCTTTAAAACTTTCAATAAATGAATGACATATATAATAAAATTTTCACTAAACTAAATGGTGATCAAGTTAATACTTCTTTAGTAGTGTGGTAATCTGTAAGGCAACGAGGATATCAATTCCTAATTAGAGTAAGAATTAACTAGCGAAGACTAGTTAATAAAATTTTTTATGTTCATGGTTATTGTATTCAAGGTTTAGAGTTTGATATTTCGAAGGTGGTTACTTGAAGAAATGT